>PVJA010007340.1:0-69024 GCA_004027025.1 Myocastor coypus | reverse complement strand
ATCCATAACACAGTCAGCTGTGTTATGCCCTTAAGTTCTTGTTTTCTTCTTTAAAGTACTTATATTAGGGAGACTATACGATATTTACACATATAGGTCTGGTTTATTTCACTAATGAGTATATGTTCAATATACATCCATTTATATATGAAGTCTTCAAACTTATCATTTTTTATGGATGAGTAGTATTCCATTGTATGAAAGAGTCTCCTACTTAAGAGTGTAAGAAAGAAAAAAAGGCAACAAAATTTAAAACAATGTATTGTTGGCCAAACTGTTTCAGAAAGGGGTACACTTGTCAAGAGAGCAGATTTTAGAGCCTGAAGACCTGTAAGCTCCACAGTGACCCTGGATAAGATTATAGAAGCTATTAGGAAAGGGATCCCAGACAGTGCCACAGACCAGCGCATGCCTACCCAAACACGCCCTTACTTTGACATGCTACTGAACTGAGGAAGCAGGGGTCAGAAGCAGACAAAATGGGTCTTGTTTTGGTTCTAATGAAATCTTTTAAAATCCTAATAAGATGTTTATGAGAAAATGAAGAAATACAGCCTATTTCAAATAGAATATGAAGGAATTCCTTTCATTGTGTGTTCAACTTTATGCAAGATAGTGCTGACTAATGGATGATGCCAACCGAAACAGAAGGGGTATGACCCAGCTCTGTTATTCTTGCCATTTTCATCAATGAATTAATTGGATGAAGGAAGATAAAGAATCACATTCATCATTCTGTGCATAAAAATGAGCAAAATATCAAATACACTCTATGTAATAATAAAGATTAACAAATTAATGTGTAAATTAATCCCATAAAATAAATTTAGCATGTGTAATCTCGGGCTCCAAAATAAAATGAAGACAGTGATAACACAAAGTGAGCAGGTCAGACTGGAAGAGAGAGAATTTACAGAAAACACCCTCACTTAGGACCCCTTGAACATTTAGTTACCAAAGGTATGGTCAATAAATTCATGTTGGACAGCTTTAAAAATGTGGAATACTTTCTTACTACTCAAGTGTAATCAGAACTTTATGAAAAAAAATACGTCTGAATAAGCATGAGTGACACTTTCTGGTCATTGCTACCATCCTTGTCACTGCTCAAATTTTTTAAGGGAAATCAGAGAAACATCCAGGGGCAGGCCTCACTGGACCTCTGTCCCCAGCCAACTCCTGTTGCGATGCTCCCAAGTAGACTCCAGATGCCATCCTTTTGCGGCAGTAATGTCCATCTCACATGCCTGAAATCGTCCATGCTGCTTCACAGCCTTCAGGAAAAGATCTTAGTTGGAAGCATGAGCCTTCACTGTCCCATGGCAGCCTAATTCTCCAGTTCCATCTCTTCCCAGTACCCCTGCACCTGTTTCCACAACATACCTGGCCCTCCGTCTTTCTGTCATGACCCTGTCATAGGCAAAGCCCATCTCCCCGCCCGCCAAGGTTTCTGCACTTGTCATTCCTAGGCAGTCCAGGTGAGGCCTTAATTCTTAATTAGCATTCACTTCCTTCCCTGTCACCCTAGAAAGGACCAACCCTGCTAGCATCCCTGTATGTCCACGACACAACCCACACAGCCCTCATTTTCACCACTGTGCAATTTCATTTCTTCCAGGGTTTCATCTCTGCATTGGGAAATTGTTCACATGATTCCTGGTGATCACAGGGTTTACTTTCTACCCTTCCCCAGGAACAAATAAACTTCACAAGAAAACAGACTACCTCTCTCCTTCAGCATGAACTACACTGGGCAGAAGCTGGACAAAACTGCTTAGCATGCAAAAAGAATGCAGGAAACAACTGGTGAATAAATGGATGAATATATCCAATTATGCACGAGAATATAATGTACAATTATGTGTTGTGGAAGATGATTAGCTTAATATTTCAAAATCATGTTACAAATTATATATATACACTCCAAACATGATTTAACAAATTTAGGGAGCAAATAAATGTGAAATAAATCTAGAAAAATACATGTTGGCATGTTGGAGTTACCACTGAATGTTGAGATTAAAAACATTTTTTTAAATTTTTATGTTTATTTCCCAAACTTTCTAAATTTTTGTAAGGAGAGTATTTTTATTTTTATAAAATCTAAAAAACCTACCTCACTTTTAAACTATAACAATTTAGTATAAAAATAAGTCCCAAAATAAGAAATAAAAGCTAACAAAGTGAACAAATATTTTCTTTCCTCAAAGTCAAGTAGATGTAAAACAAAATGATACAAATTATTTAAAAGTAGAGCGCTGACTTAGTAGGCCAATCATAAAGAATGTGGAACTTACAAGGTGCTGTGGTTGGCTGGCGCACAAGGGGCCACTGTGACTAGAGGCTTGTTCTGCAGAGTGGGTGCACTGAGATGCAGGGCCTTCAAGAGGTCCTTAGCTTAGAGGTAAATGCCAAGGTTACTGGATGAATGTCCCCAGAAGGCCATGTGGGATCCCATTCGCTCTAACTTCCTGCTTGGTGACATAATTCCATGTACACACACCTCTGTCATGACAAGATGTAGCCCAGAGAAGGCATCTTACAGAACTGAGCCAGTATGGCTCCACACATCAAACCTGCAAAACCGAATAAAATAAACTTCTTCGTTGCTAGCTGGGTATTTCATTACAGTGATAAAATAGATAAGATACTAAAAGAAATAAAAATAGCTCATGCCCAAAGACTATGGCTTTATTTCTGAATTACAAAAGCTGAAGATAATGTAAGTACTTATATTATAATTCGTTAACAGACTAGAATGTTACAGCGGTATCTATACATACTAGAGATGTTTAGTCATATGGGGACATATTTAATAAAATGTTAAGTGACAAAATGGAGAATAAAAATAAAATTGAATATCCAGCATGACCTCAACTATGTGAAAAGAAAAAGTGAGGGAAAATATGGGTAAGGCAATGTGATACATGACTGTTTAAAACTAGTAATTTGCAGGCCATGCCCTTGGAAATGCTTTGCTTAAAACATGTTTAACAATAACAACAACAGAAGTTGAATTATACTGATTATATGCCCAGATCCCTAAATAGAGCATTCAAATATCAAAATCCAGAAACTCTCCAAATACTCACCCTATACCCACAGGGCAACAACATGTTGTTCTAAAGTCTTCCCTCCTTCTCACTTTTTCTTACTGGTTGCTTTTATTAGCTTGCTTCCACTACCACAACAAAATCCTGAGAGGCCAACTTAAAATATCACTCTAGCCCACATTCCCGGAGGCTCCACTCATGATCTCTTCCCCTTTGTGCTGGGTCTGCGGAGACGCAGCGCATCCAGGGAGAACTCATGGCAGAGCAGAACTCTCAGCCCACCACCAGGAAGCAAAAGGGATAGGGGACAGGAGATCCACAATCCCCTTTGAAGCTTTCCTCCCAGGACCTCAAACTTGGTCCCACCTCTTAAATGTTCTACCATGTCCCAAAGCACACCCTGGGGACCAGCTCTTGCACAGGGACCTGCAGGAGCCACTCAAACCCTAAGCTACTGTATAACATTCCCCATCAATGAGGCTTTTTAGTTGCCATTTATCTGGTGTTACTGCTGCCTATCTTGTTACCAACGTTAAGAAAGAAACATTTTTGATGGTTCATTTGTATCAAAACAATAAAAGGCTGATGGGATCCTCTTCAGAATTTGCATGGCGCCCATTGACCCAGAAGCATTTGTGTTTTTTTATTCCAATGGTATAGCTATGGCCTGCATGAGTATTGGCTTTCACTGACTATGTGTAAATGAGCTGAAAAGTTCCAAAACAGGCGACAGTGTGCTGGCAAAGCCCTGCCTCTGGCCAACAGCGCCATGCCTGCATGTCAAAGCATCTCCCTTGCCACTTGTACTGCATGTTCAGTATATCTCACTAAGAAAAACAGCGTTACTTTGTGAAAAGTGATCCCCTTATATATTAAATAAAACCCACAGATGATGTCAGTGTGAGTGGGAGTAGGAAAGTTGGAAGGGAAAGTAAAGGTATGGACACAAAACGTGGCATAAAATAAAGAATACAATGTTGACATTCCTGGTGCACTGACCTGCAACATAACCTCCCAATTCTACAAGAACAACTGAAATTGTTTTATCTGGCTGCATAAGGAGATAAAAACCAGTATTTGCCATGAAGGTTAAGTACATATCTTTCTGATTACTTTTTATAACTATAATTTACATGTACATATATTATAGTTGTACATATCATATATCATTTACAACTACTGCCAATATGATAACATTTATGTCTACATAGAACTAAGTATAGAACTAATACAGTTTTATATGCTGTTAAATGCAAATATTATTTTATCTACATGCTTCATTGCCTTTGTCTTTCAGTAAGATTATGTGCTAGAATTTTTCTTGTAGTGTATCTGTGTGCCTCTTACATCCTAGATTTCTTGGAAGGAGCCCTACTCTCACCAAGTTGACAATAGATAATGTAAAAAGGCATGAAGTTTTACTTCAGGTTATGAAAGTCTCTTCTTCAGAGAAGACACAGTAGCAATTTTAGGCCTATCAGCCTAAGACTCTCACACTAAGTCATCTGTAAATGTCAACCTGGGAAGTGACCTAGCTATTGCTCATACAGTTGGTTGAATAAGCAGGAGGAATGTTCGTGTTTGTTGAAAAGCAACAAAACAAAATCTCTTTTCAAGTTGCAGAAGAAGGAAACAAGGGTTACCTGAGTGCTGACTGTGGCAACCACCACCCATGTGCCATGCATGGACTTTCTAGCTATGCCCTCCTCGTGACTCCCACACAGCATTCAGGGGCCAGGAGCCCATCTTCCCCTGGCACTGCTGCACATCTGATGCCTTCCCAGGGCCAAGTTCCGCCAAGGCTTCACAGTGAGGAACAAACCACCTGGCATTTCCATAAAAGAAAAGAAGATGAGCCTCTGTCCTTCAAGAACAGACAGGACCATTCACAACAACTACAGAAGAAGACAATGCTTTCAATTCAAAAGAAGAGGTACTGGCTGTTACATTTTTCAGTGGAGCAGTAATGAGATAGGAAAGATAAAAGAAGTCTTTATTAACTCCAAAGACTTGGAAAGAATGGAGGGCAGATGGAGGCAGATACTCTGACCTGAGACGGACAGCTGTGCCTTTTATGGACCTCTGCTGGGAGTGGAGTGGAGTTAGAGGGTCAGTTTCAACTACTACCTGTAAGCAGCTGATTGGAGTCTCTCCCGTGTGCCTGGGGAAAGGTGAGAGGAAATTGTAGGCAGGACTAGGGTGGAAGGAGGAGGAAGTGGTCAGTGGGAAGAGAAGCTGTTGTTGTAAGGGCTTCAGCCATGTTGGATGAACACCTCAATAATTTATCACTAGGGCCAGAACCTGTCACTGGCAACAGGAAGCATTAATTTTGAAATAATTTTTTTTTTAAAAAATTAACTATTTCCAGCGACCAGAAACAATGAAATACTTTGTCAGAATGTCCTGAAATGCTTTTCACTATGCCTTAGTCATTGTATCAGGTCCATGAAATCAGGGTAACTTTATTAAACACTCTCTGCATACACCAGGAGTGGGAAAATATCATTTCCAATTTACAGAGAAGGGAACAGCTCAAAAAACTTTCCCAACCAATGTGGGGGCAATGGTATGAGATCTGATCTTAGCTCCCTAGCTACACGACATGCCTTATCTGCTGAAAATTCAGGAAAGTGATAAGAGTAATAGCTGCAATTTCAACTCACAAAAACAATCCACCTATGCAGAAAATTGTACACATGTGAACCCTCAAAAGGCAAAACCAACAAAACAAACCTAGGTCAAACTAGGCCTAACTACACTGAGATACTAGCTACATTGAGATCTGCTTTTTCAGTTTACAAAATGTGAGAATCCTTCCATATCACTAAATACTCCCTACATCACTGTTACAAAAGAAAGAGTACTCCACTATACTCATACACCACAATTCACTTAATCGATGTTCCTGTTAGCATTTAAATTGTTTCTAGTCTGTAACCAGTAAAAAGAGCTCTACAGCTGAGGGAACACTTTAACATGTACATTTCTGCAAAGCTCAGTAGCACGTGGAGAGTTTTTCCAAACTTCATAGAGCTCAGCTCTTGACTTTGGTACAACCCACCCATGGACTTCCCATCAAGTTATGAATCACTGTGGCAAGCAGAGAGCCCCCAACAGCAGCGTGGTGCACACTTACACTCTGTAGGCAACACCACTGCTATACATTGGTCTCTGCATACATGCTTTACTATTATTTTTTCCCTCAGTTTAAAGTCCTAGTGGTGGGAATGTCTGACTAAGGGACAAGGCAAATTTTTGAGGCTCTTGATGAGTAATACAAAATTGCCCTCCTGGAAAGTTACAATTGAAACATCCACCAACAGTGGATGTGACAATTTCCAGAACCTTCCAGGGTTGGTTCAATTTGTTTTTTAAACAACTAAATCATTCTACAGCCATAAATTTTGAAAACTGTGAGACTACTGATAAAACATGTAGGAAGAACAGCAAATAATTTAAGCAACCAATATTCAACTTTAAAGCATGTTAAAGTATTTATGTCTGCAAATAGGAAATATGAAATGTCAATCATATACAAATGGACTGAATTTAACAAGTTGACTATTAGAAACTACAGTGAAATGATACTGTAAACTGTACCACGCTAGGAAATGAAACACTGAACTTACATGTGTCCATATAGCCGATATCAGGCCAGACTAACAATTTAGGTTTTAATAGTAACACGCTCTAACTTTTAACCAGAAACTCAAATATCCATCCTTTTATGTATTTTATGCACTATCTCACAACCTTTGTAGCAGTCTGAAGTTCTCAAAATTCTTTTTTACTCATTTATTCAACAAATAATCTTGGTGTCAGCTGTGGTCTGGAGACCACTACTCTAGGCTGCAGCCACAGCAGGGAGCTGACAAAGATAAACCCTGGGAGGAGCTACTGCTGCAGAGGGGAATTGAAGCCCTGAAGTGGAGAGTCAGCAATCCAGGGTGCTGATCCTGGATCCTTAGAAAAATTGTAACACCCTGAGTCTTGCTTCTCTATAAACATGACAAGTTCACCAGATAATCTGAAGGTCCTTCTGGATCTTCCACACTTTCTTTGGATTCTTTTAGCCTAATCCACTACAACAGCTCTTTGTTTGTTTGTTTTTCTTCTTTGTATAAAAATTCTTTACTGTCTGGCAAGTGCAGGGTACTGAGTTTGATTCCTGTTACTGCAAAAAGAAAACAAAAGAAAGAAAAAAGAAAATTCTTTACTGAACTATTAAACAACTTAAAATACTATTCTTTGAAGAGTCCACAAAAATTATACCATTCAGAAAGTTTAGATATCACTCTTAAAAAACATTTTGATTCAGTTTTGCATTTAAAATTTCATTTAGTTTTTACACACACAAACACACACACACACACACACACACACGCATACACACACACACACACACACACATGCACACACACACACACACACACACACCCCAGAACTAGACTGTTCTTTAAAAAAAAAGAAAAACAGGTTTATGTCTACAGAAAAATTTTGGCCACCCAGGCACTTTTAAGGAATTAACATAAGATGAAGCTCCAAAAATTGTTTTTCTGAAGAGATTTCTCAAATATTCTCATCTCCTTCACTCTTATACTGTGATGTAAATACAAAGACATGAAGCACAGCCCGTGGTAGCTCTCCAAACCCATTCCATGTCAATAGCTGGCGCTCACATCTGTGACTTAGTGTTTACGAGGGCACCCAGGAGCCCCAGAGTGTGCAGGCTAAGTCCTGGTGGGGGATTCTCACCGTTCTCCAGCTGACTCCCAACTTCCCAAAGCAGCAAGAACATGCAATCCTATCTACACATAGTCTACAACTCACTACCCATTAGCGTTTCTAATATTAGAAACGGGAAGTACTACTTCTATCACCACTTGTTATTTTCCACCAGATGTTCCTGCCAACATCTCAACTGTCCTTGGACCAGAGACTCCTTGGAAAAACTGCTTTAAGGAGTAGTTAAAAGAAGACTTACATAGGGGACTCAATATCCCAAGACATTCAAGCTAATCACAACTACAAAAGTAAAATCACCATCCTGTGGCATTTCAGGATGCTGCCACTTACTACTACTACATAGATGCATGATTTCAACTCTATATATAAGTTCTCAGTTCTGGGCATTTAGGCTGATTCAATTTTGCTCTGTATGCTTTAAAAACCAGAAGAATGAGTAATATGATTTCTTAACCTCTGTGTAAAAGTACATGACCAAATCAGCCACCAAAAGTGTTTCTTCAACTGTCAACATCAGACAATAAACAGTAACTAGTAAATATCAGCTCTGCTCTTCTGAGCAACAGCAGCAGCAGCACGCTCCTGGGAACGCTGTGCTACCATTCTAGACAGTGGAAGACAAATTTGGAATTCCTGAATTTCTGGAGTTCACAAGTGATAATAAATGTGAAGGACTTGCTGGAGCCATTTTTTACTTAAGTTTCTAAGACTGAATTTACCACAGTCGTTGCCTGCTAACTCTGCTCCAGCTATTTGCCAGAATCTCTTTCACTGCCAGCAGAAAAGACAAAAGGACAAAGTGAATTGCTTCATATCAAGGAGTGAAAGAATCTATCCTTTACCTAGTAGAGTTTGCAAAGAACTTAAAAAGAGAAGGCTGGAAGGTAAAATTTTACCTGGAAACAACTTACTATGTTCACGTACCAGCCAATAAGAATGAGAAACTTAGAAACTTAAACTCATTCTGCAGAAGTCACAAAATTCCTGATATGGAATAAAAGACCAAAAGTCAGTGTGAAGAAGACTGTTACTAGACATCTACAACACCTGCTTGGCAGACACTCATTTCTCAAGCCTTCAATTAGCACAAAGTAACACATTTAGAATGACAGATTATAAATTGGGAAGAGGAAATACCACAAGTTCCTGATATTTCCTAAAATAAAGCATGCACACATTCCTCCTGTGAGAACAGAGTACCTGCATAAAGCACAGGCATCTTATCTGTTAATTAGCCTATCATCTGTCCAAAAGAAATGAAACATTTACTATGCAAACAGTTAACTTTGCAAATTTTGCACTCAAGCCAATTGCTACTCTGCCGCAATCAAAGATGAAAATGCTAACTAAGCCTTTCAGAAATTATTTAATTATTTAATTTACAAAAAGGTGCAGTTTCCTGATCACATATCTGAGTTTCCTGAAACAACAATAATGTGCAACCAACTGGAGGCAACAGTGTGAGCAAGTGGTGAAGGTGTCACAGATTTGGTCTCCATCAAGGGCCAGAGCCAAGCTAGACATCTGCTATTCAACATCTGAAGACTTCAGAATCAAGTACTCTGACCCAAAGCAAAGATGACTCTTTCAACTCTAATTATTGGCTTATTCAACAATCAATCAATCAATCAATCAATCACAGCCTACCCTACAACCAGGGTCACAACTCATGCTGCAGGTGCACCGGGAACAAGCATGTCGGCTGGCCTCCTGGAACCTCCAACCCATGAAGGAACTCCACTGTCCTGATTTTCTTCTGCTGTCAGCCTTGACCTTGAGCACACACAAGGGCGATTCCCACACACTTGGCAGCCTTTCCCCTGTATCTCAGCGACCGTGCACCTGCTGTTCCCTCCAAAAAATCACAGGGTTCCTGTCCTTCACTCAATTCCCAGCTCAAACCTGTCTATCCCAGAGAACTTCCCTGGCCACAAAATCCAAAACAGTAGCCCTCAGCCTGGCCCTCTTTCCTGCAGTGAGCCTGTTTTACTATTTTCCTGGTACTTGGCACTATCTGATATTATCTCCTTTATTGCTCCTCTGCTCTTTATCCATTTCTCCAACTGAAATGTGAATTTAGAGCCAGGTCTATCTGTGTTGTGCAATGCTTTATCTTAGTCCCTAGAAAATAGTCTGAATATTAACAGATGTCCAATGAATAATTTAAGAATATAGACACTACTGGAAATTTTGTACCATAATAACAGGAACTGAATAACAGAAGGAAAAAGAACACTGTAAATGATAAAAAGATTGGATCAGGGTTTTTTTCTTAAATAGGTTTTGTAAAAGACCACAGCTTACAACCTTCCGAACAAAAAAGCATAATAAAAATACTAAAGCTCCATATTAACTAATATTAAACCCTGTAATGTACTAGGCTAGTTTCTAACATCGACATTGCTGCTACAATTTATTGTTTTAAAACCACTTCAACAAAAGATCTAATGTTTTATTTAAGAAAACAGCAAGGCCAAATCTTTCCTAAAATCATCATTCCCATCTGGAATTAGTAAAACTTTGTCCCAAACCTCAAATTTTATAACTACATTATTAGCATCACTTAAATATGCAATACTGGTGATCAGGTATGATGGTAGAGATTTTAGCGCCTAACCACAAATAAGTTTTACAAAACACAAAACTGTCATCTTGAACTTAATCAAAAGTATGAGCCTTCACTACATATTCAAAAATATCTTACAAATGATTCTTAAATTTTATAGTTGCTCCTATCTTTAGCTAAACTGTTATCACAGGACTAGAGCTTTGGGTAATGACTGACCTTCCTGGCTCATACTCCATAGCAAAAGATGCCAGAGATGCTTACAGATCACTCTAGAGTTATGTATAAGCAAATGGTGTGCACTGGGGAGAGAGGGCTTCCCTGGAATGTTGGTTAAAGAAGCGAATTACTGTACTACTTACTGCTTTTTGGGAGTCAATGAAATCCATTTACAAATCTCAGAAGCTAAGCTGTATGGTAAGTTTACAGTTAGAAATTATATATACATATGGAGGAGAGGAAGTAAATAAATTATAGTTCATCTTTAATGGAGTACTTAACTGCCATTGGAGAATGAGACAGCTCCTTTAGCTCTGATACAGACTTTCCTGATGTAGGGGGAGTTGGTTGAAAACAGACTTGACAACTAATTCTCATTTTTAGAAAAGCAAAAGAACACACAAAATGTTTATATGAGCATTAGGCCATGCCTGGAAAGATAGATACAGGAGCCTGCAACCCTGGGGGTGGGGCCAGTACTGCAGGACGTGGGGAGAGAGCTGTAATGTGTTTGCTCTGGACTTCTCATGTCCACTGACTTTTTTCCAATTTGATCAGTCTGCCTGTTCCACAAATAGACACGATAGTAAACGTAATTTATATTATTACCAACATATTTGTCAAGAATGATTTTTCAGAAGCAAAAGCCTTCAAAAGTCACTAAGTTATGTTCCCTAAAAAAGCACTGTCAATAATTCTCATTTTCCCACAGCGGACTCCAAGGTGCCACTAATCAGGCATGTGTTTGTGATCTCATCTATTACAAAGCAAATATGACTCAATTCAATTCTTGGAGGGGACATGGCTGCTCAGTTCACCTGAAAAACACTTGTGTGTGTGTGTGTGTGTGTGTGTATCTTTTTGAGACAGGGTCTCATTATGCAGTTCAGGCTGGCCTTGACCTCACTTTTGCAGCCCTGGCTGGTCTCAAACTCACATCAATCCTCCTGCCTCAGCCTCCCAAGTGCTGGGATTATAGGCATGCACCACCAAGCCTGGCGAAAACACATTTTATATTTAAATTGGGCTTGTTATTCCCTGATGAAGTCTCCAAAAGAACAGTAACCACATGGCTATAGAATAGAAAACGTCAAAAAAAAAAAAAAAAAAAAAGAAAACGTCAACTTAAGAAACAAGTAAGAGGATAGTCTCCTGTTTTTAAAAGCAGAGACTATATATGTAGGTTTACTTTCCTCTGCATTCTTACACAAGGAACCTTGGGATGTTAGTGAAATGGGATTTCAGATGAGGGACAAAATCATCAGTGAAAGAGAGGGGCGAGCATCATTTGCACTAAAACAACAAAGCAACAGACTTACGATTTTTTACTTCTAGGGAGGGGAGGACTGCTTTAAATTTAACTTTGTCACCATCTTTAGATCCCTGACTAAATGATACCAAGTCACATTAACTTGACTCCAAGCAAATACTTTTTTTCCTTTAAAGACAAACATGAAACTGAAAACAAACAAATGGAAAGGCAAACTTTCAACTGGAACTTTTAGTTGAAAAAGAACACATAAAAGAGATGCAAATAACTCATTTCCATATAAATTTCATTCAATAACAGTACACATTTTGTATCAACTTACTGCGCTCAACATATACAAAAAAGAACACAAAGGTAACTGACTGCCAATAAAACATCTCGTATTTTCAGTAGCTGGAGATAGGGACCAGAATCGTGTTAGAGAAACCCTCCTAAGTTTACAACTGAGTTTTCATCGGTGTGCCCTGAGGATTCCAGCTTTGTGCTTTCAGACATTAACACGAGAAACATCTTTCCAGAAAGCCTAACTTTGATAGCCAACAATTTAACCCTGGCTTAGTGAGTACCGAACCTTTGGATGTAAGCACGAAAACCGGTCAACCAAATGCACTATAAATATAAAAAGGACAAGGAACTGCTTTAAGGAGGCGCGGAGGAAGAGGCTCCAAATGGATTAGCAGGTCGCGTCTGCAAAGGGGAAACATTTAAAGCTCTTTCCCCTCCCCCAGGTCACCTCGGTCTCAGGACTCCGTGGGGCAGAAGTTCCCGGGCAGCCGGTGTCCGCAGGGACTGAGCCGCGTTCTCGGGGCGCTCGCCCCACGGACGAAGGACGCGGCCGCCCGCGCGCACCCCGCCCCGCCGCGCTCGCGGCCACGAGCCCGGCCCCGCGCCGCGCCCACCGGCCCCGCACTCACCGCCGCGCCACGCTGCGCCGCGCCGCGCCGCTATCTCGCCATCCCGCGCGCTCGGCTCGGCCGCCGCCCCGAGCAGCCAGAGCCCGCAGCCCCAAGGACTGGAGCTGCGAGGAGGGGACGGGCACAGCCTCCGGCGCCGCCGCCTTCCCGTTCCCGCGGCCCGGCTGTGGGCGGCTCGAGTCGGCCTCTGTCCTCAGCGAACCCCAGAGCCGCCGCTGCTACCGCCGCGGGCGCCTCCGCGAGGCAACGGTGACGGTCACAGCTCTGGCCGCGGCCGAGTCGCCCCAGCACTGAGTGAGGCGCGCGGGGGCGGGGCCTGCACGCCGCTCGACGGGGGGCGCTGTGGCCCCGCCCCGCCCCCGGCTCCGCCCCGCCCCCAGCCAGCGCGCACTCCCGCCGGCGCGGTTGCGCGAGGCCGCCGCGGGAGTCCGAGTAGCGCGGGCGCGCGCGGAGCCCCGACGCCGAGGGTGGGGCTTTCCAGAGACGCTCAGAAGGTCGTGGAGCCCTGGGGACTGCGTGGCGGCCTCAGAGCCTGCAGTGGGCGCGCGGTGCAAACCCTAAGCTGCGCAGGAGGAACCGTGGGCCGCTTGAGTGCTGCACTGTGGCTCCAGCTTCGGCGCTGGGCTAGGCTGCAGGGGGCGAGCGCTCAGACAGTCGACCACGAGTTCCCGAGACTGCCCGAGGCCGAGGCGCTGCCGCTTGGGCTCCTTGCCTCGCAGGGGTGCCCGGCTCCCAGAGCTTCAGGGGCAGTCGGAGGCGATCTCGGGTCACCTAGTCTCGCCTCCATGGTGTGGTGGACTTGTTTGTGCGGAGAAGAAACGGATCCCTTAACGGGGTGAGATGCATTGTTCCCATTTCCGCAGTTTTACTTGGCCGCAATGTTCTTCCAGAGAAATGCACCAAATAAAATTAGCTGGAAAGCGTTTGATGGCGCAGAATCATGGTCTGAAGATGTTTACGCTCTAAACCGGACGTGTTTGATGATGTTCTCGTCGGCACAATTAATTTTGCGAAGTTCAAATGTGCCAGATAGAGCCCCTGACACGCTGTGCCAGGAGCACTGCAGACACACCTTCCATAGGAAGCGGCTTGTTTGTTTCATCTGTGATTTATTTGATGCGCCAGCACCAAGGCCGGCGTGTTTTTTAGAGGCCTCTTGGATGAGATTCCAGAGCAATTTGTAAGTTGGCAAAATGAAGCTTATTTTCTAAAATAACTTTTCTTTGTTAATAATGAAATTCCAAAATGGACAACAAAACACCTGCAAGTGCATTAATTGAAAAGTGGATTTCATATGTGAAAAGACATTTGAGAGAAAAAAATAAAAATACTGGTTTCGTAGTGGCCATCTCCACCCATGTGTATATTTTGACTACTGTTTCCAATTATCTCCTAAGACATTGTTCAGAAAACATGCTTCTATTTTGTGTACTTGAAGTCACATTTAAGTTGTACAACACTTTTTTTTTTGAGTACCCCCATTCTGTGTCCTGGATGGTTTAGGAAATTTATCGTTATTCTTACTGGAGAATACTGCAGCTCTCTTTTCCGTGAGGTTCACTACATAAAGTCCACATTAGGGCTTACAAAAATATTCTAATTCATTTCAAATCAAATGAAAGTACATTTAGATTTAAGAAGTGGTTAATTGTATGGATATATTTGTCTTTGCAGCAATACACACATAATATTTTTTTAAAAAATTTAATGGAGAGTGGGTTTCACAAATGTCTAGGCCTCAAGAAAAGCATGAGTACCCTGTTGCCTGGAGTTGAAGACTCCCTTCCCTGGAAGACATTTAGCCTCTGTTTTATAACACATTTTTATCCAACCCAATTGTGAAATAGATAACTGTTCTTATACCTAAGGGCTGATGAGGTCTTATAGGGTTCCTGAGGGCTGACATTTATGCAACTGGAGCAAGGACATTAATGAAAAGAAAAGAAGCACATGCGGCCGGCTGCAAACTGCTTCAGCAGCAAGCTGCCTGAGGGAAAATAGCAGGAGCGAAATCCAACTGGAAAGAGACCTGGGTCTCAGCTGGCAGTGGCTAAAATGTCTTAGTTTTGCAAACTGTACAAAACGCAGTTTTGTGAATGCATCGCTAACGCTGAGCAGAGGCTGAGAAAAGATGCCTGGAAGCGTAGGCTTTGTGTGCTTTTACAGAAATACTGCCTGCAATGCACATCTGTTTTACAGATAAGAAACTTAGGAATTCTTCACTTTTGAAGACCACCGTGTTAGTCACACCACACTGAGGAATGGGTGGCACAGCTGTACTACACATTTTCATTAGAAATAATACTTTGTTCCACCAAATGATGGATAGTGTTTTTCATAAATCAAGAGCTTTCAAAATTCATTAACAACATTTTGGTTATGATCTGGCAATAACCCAGTTTGGAACATATAAAAAAAAATGTTCTCTTAACAGCAGATTAATATCTATTGTATAAAAATATGAATTAGCCAGTGTGGATTCTAAAAGGAGTTTCAGTTGTATTTCATGTGTAGTGGATTTATACCTTTAATTTACTATACCACAGAGCAGCCTATGTTGTAAACATTATTGTATTATATTATATTTTATATATTTGCTATTCACAATATTATAAAATGCTGCAAAATAAGTATTGGAATAAATATTTGTTTCATTCAATGCTTCATTTCATTCAATATTTTGTGACACAAAGAGCCTAAACATCACAGGTTTCTATAAAGTTTGTGAAACCAAGTAATAGAAAAAAATCATATAAGTAGAAGTAAAAGGGTAAGTTATATAATAAGGTGAAAGTGGTAAAATTATTTCCTGCAAATGAGGTGGGAAAATATTTAGCTATAAATAATTGCTGGGTGAGCAAAGTTGGCCTTTCTTGAACTATCCTGTGTTCTGGATTGGTGCTGGCTGTCCCAGCTATTGGCTCATCTCCTTGCTTTTTTGCTTCATTCATTTCCTTTTCTTTGCTTCTTGATTTTTTGTTTTTGTAAGAGAACACAAAATTTTATATAAATCATAATGCTGACTTCAACATGAGAGCAAAGTAGGCAAAATTAGGCACTTGATATAATATACAATTATGTTGAATATATGCACTTATTTTGCCAGAATATGAAAAACATAGAACATTTGCTAACTATGAGTTATATGAAAGCATTTGAAGTTAGTCATAAAACATGTTTCAAAGTCTTATTCTTTCATATATATATATTTTTTTTTTCTTGTATTTTAGGGAAGGGTATACAGGGTGTTCAGGGTCTCATTAATAGATTGGAGTCATTATGATCGGCAGCCTCCCAAGAGCTGGGATTACAGACATGTGCCACCATGCAGTTTCAATTGCCATCTCAGTGTGCCCTGGGGGCGGGGCCAGCACAGCAGACCCTGGCATCGAACCCCAAACTTCTGTATTTGGCTGTATATATATATATATATATATATATATATATATATATATATATATATATATATATATATATATATATATATACACACACACACACACACATATATATATATATATATATATATATATATATATATATATATATCTTAACCTAAAATATAATGTCAAATTCCAAAATATATTTTGTTAAACACAATATGGAATATATACAATTTAAATCAAAGTTAGTGGGAAAATCCAATAATTAACAAACAACTTCATAATTTTATCTTTTAGCAGCCTGTAGCTTCCAATTTTAGAAACAAATTAAAACTACCTAACTACTAACCAACTTGAAGATGGAAAATACCTTTCAATTCACTTTGTTTAATTAAAAGATGCTATGTATTCAGCTTGAAGACAATGTATTACATAAAAATATGTATAACAACTCAATATTTTTATAGTAAAGACAACAGACACATTGTTCAGATATTTACAACTAATTTACTATAAACACAAAATAAACATACTTTTAGATATCTCCCTTTGGGAGCCTATTTGTTATAAAATTTATGAAGAAATACTGACATTGATATTTTCATAATATTTCTATAGCTCTCCTAGCTGGCCGTGGTGGTGCATGCCTGCAATCCCAGCACTTGGGAGGCTGAGGCGGGAGGATGAGTGTCAGTTCAAGACCAGCCTGGGCTGCAAAAGTGAGCTGAAGGTCAGTCTGCATCAGGAGACCCTGTCTCAAAAAGATAAAAAAAAAGAAATCTATAGCTCTTCACTACATGAGTAATTTCCACAGTATTTCCAAAATAGTTTTAGATATAAGGGATTCTACCTAGTGTGACTTCTTTCATGTATTTGACAATGTTTGTATACTGAATGCTTACCCACATTGCATATATACATAGGCTTTTTCCCCAGGTGACCTCCTTTATACATTTGATACTATTGGGCAAATTTTTCACCACATTTCCTACACTGAGTTCCTCTCAGTATGTCCTTTTGTCTTTAGGTATCTCTCTAGAATGGAGAGTATGCAGCAAATTTTTTCCCACACTGCCTATGTGCATAGGATTTGTACTTAGTGTGCCTTTCTTTCTTTTCTTTCTTCTTTCTTTGTTTCATTTTATAATGTTTGTGAGTGTTTTCCTACATGGCTTACATACATAGGCTTTCTCCCCAGTGTAACTTCTTTCATGTATTTGACAATAGTCATGTGTAGTAAATGCTTCCCTACAGTGTTCATGTAGAATTTCTCCACCATGTAACATTTCATGTACTTTATAATAACTGTAAAATGACACTTTCCCACATTGCTTGTACACAAATGGTGTCTTTCTGTGTGACATCCTTCATGTATTTTATAACTTCATGTAGTGAATGATTTCCCACATTGCTTACCTATGTAGTTTCTCACCAATATGAGTTCTTCAGTGTACTCAACAATATTTTTATGTAGTGAATGCTTTCCCACATTGCTTACATATATATGGCTTCCCACCCATGTGACTTCTTTCATGTACTTTCTCTCTATGAAATTAATACTTTCCCACATTGCTTATATACATAGGCTTTTTTGAAGCATGATTTTACAATAACTCTGTGTGATGAATGCTTTCCCACATTGCTTACATACAGTGGGTTTCTGTGCATAATGAATTGTTTTATATTGGTGAAAAGAATTGCTGAGAGCTGATGCCTTTACACATTCCTTAGATACATAGGGCTCCTTTCCAGCATGTCTTTTTTTTCATGTACTTGAATATAGTATGAATAAATACAAGTTTGCCTACATTGTTTGCATGCATAGGAATTCCTCCCACTGTGACTTCTTTCATGGATTTGAAACCATTGGTTATTCTGTTGGCTTTCAGGCTTTTCTTGTCTATGAGTATCTTGTCTCCAAGGTGAGTGCTTTCATTAAGATCAAAGTAGATTTTCCCAAGTTGCTCACATTGGTAGGGATTCTCCTCAGGGTTTGTCTTTACATGCTTTTGAAAGAACTGGAAATCACTGTAACTTTTTATTTATACTTTATATTTATATAGCTTCTCTTTAAATCCCAAATACTTGTCAGCTTTGTTCTTCTTCAATGTCCTGGTTATCTCAGGGTTTCCTAAAGCTATCATATTCATAAATGTCTCCCACATCGTATCTCTTTAGAGCTATCTTGGGGATGCATTTAACAAAGTCTACTTCTTTGTGGTAAAGTTCACAGCCACATCCTCAAAGGTCATTGCCTCCCCTGCATAGCTTGAGAGTTTCCCAGGATCTTCTGAGTGCAGCCCACACCCAATAAAAGTTACAGCAAAAGGTGGTCTAGTCAGATGAGTACTCTTAGCAATGTACTCAGGCTATGTACTTCGGCACTATTACGAAGGAAGAGCCTCTTTGCTTTTGTGTGTGTGTGTGTGTGTGTGTGTGAGTATGATTCTCTTTGAAAAATTTTAAGTATAAAATGTTTAAGTAAAAAAATGCCAGTATCATACCTTCAATGAATGTTCTAGGTAAAAAAAAAAAAAAAAAAAAAAAGCGTGGTTCTTTGTGAAAATGATTGTCTACAAACTTAAGATGATGGGGATTCTCTTAGTAAATTACCAGCATCTTGGCCCATAAGTAAGTTTCTTTTGATAAATGATCTAATAAGGAGAGTGTTTGTCAGTCAATGATCAAAGCATGGCTGGATTACGGGAAGAAATTTTAGAAATTAAACATAGTTATTCACTGATGAGTAGTTGAAATGAGTGAAATCATTCTTTGTTTTAAGCCCAACTGATAAATATAGGTTTATTTTAGAGCATAGTTCTGGAAAAGATTGAAAACTTTAATTAAATCCCTTTAACAAGAAGATATATAATAATAATCAGTTTTCTCCAGATTTGATGCTCTTTACCCAAAGTGGTTTGGAATAATATTTAATGGTGTGAAAAATGTAGTAAACACCACAAAAGATAGTATCTGCCCAAGAATAATCTCTTTTAGATAAAATGACTTCAAGGATGTTACATAAAATATTTTAGTAATTTATTATCCCCCTACATGGCCCCTAATAAGATTGCATTTCATTTGTGTGTTGGGGACTTGAGATAGTTTTGTACAATGAAAGACAAATATTTTTTTTAATTAAAAAAGCTGTCTGAGACAAACTATAGTATTTGAGCAGAAAACTTATCTTCAAGCTTCCGCATAGCAGTGAAATAATGGAAATAAATATTTTTATAATCCTCACTACTGAGTGGAAAGAATCAGGTTCACTTAGACTTGTTTCCTGGCTCAAGCTGTGAGAGGCATTTATCATAAGGATTGTTATATGATGGATATTCACAAGTCAAAGCTAAGAGAAGAGTTCTGCATATCTTTTGGTAGCAGACAAAACTTAACGTATTTCTTTCTTTTTTTTTTTAATTTTATTTATTAATTTTTTTCTTGTTTCAGAACCTTTATTTGTTTATTCACTCATTTTTATGGCCGGCTCAGCCCACCCCGAGGGCAGGGCTGGCGCAGCATGTGGTGCCGGGGATCGAACCGCAGTCCCTGAAGCCGCCCAAGCTTTCCCAAGCAGGCACTCTAGACCACTGAGCCATCCCGCCAGCCCACGTATTTCTTTCTGGTAAGTGACTTTGAACTTGCTATGGTGGATAGTGAGATTGTAACAATTAGCTTAGTTTTGAAGTCAAACTATGAATGTCATATCATTCTATCTTTTGCCAGTTTTGCTCTCTTAAAGAAAAGGAGTTAGCAAAAATACTTCTCTCATATGTGGAGAGCATAAAATGATGTTCAGGAGACTGGGCAAGGTGGTGCAGCCTGGAATCCCAGCTCTTGGGAGGCTATAAACAAGTGGATCACTACAAGTCTGATCTAGTATGAGACCCTGAACACCCTGTAGGCCCTCCCCCGCCAAAAAAATGAAGTTCAGTTCTGTAATACTACTCAATTCTATAATACTACTCAGTTTATCTTTATCTGCAACCAGGGTATGTGAGTAGTATATTTTCCCTCCATCCTCAGATGTGTCTTTTATTTCAGATCTCCTCAAATCATTGTAGGAAGAATGTACAGGTACCTGACAAAATGCAAGAAATAAACATTTGCTATGATGCATCATTATTTTGACTTTTACTGCCATTCCTAAATCCTTCGAAGTTAGTGTATGTGCCCATTTGAGAGCTAGGTGATAATGAGGTGGTTCAAATATTCAGCTGTTCTTAGCGTTGAAGTTTAGAGAATTATGAGGAGCAAATGGGTATCACTGAAACGCCTTTAAAAGAACATATCAAAGGATTAAGGGATTGTTTGCCGTCACCTCTTGCCCACTCTGACTTCTCCAAATCGTGTGATTTGACTAACAAGCTAAGGGCACTTTCCCTCAACAGACTGATATTCAGTTAGCTCCCTCAGTCCTGGAGATCTGCCCCTTTAAGAATTTTTTTCAATTGCTTATGCTTCTGGGACATTAAATTCCTCAAGTTTTTTTTTTTTATTTTTTATTTTTTTATTTTTTTATTTTTATTTATTTATTTATTTTTTTTTTTTTTGAGACAGGGTCTCACTATGCCGTTCAGGCTGGCCTTGAGCTCACTTTTGTAGCCCAAGCTGGTCTTGAACTCGCACCAATCCTCCTGCCTCAGCCTCCCAAGTGCTGGGATTACAGGTCTGAGCCACCACACCCAGCTACCTCAAGTTTTTAAAGCTATACTCTCCCAGCAAAAAGCCCAACACTGGAGCCTAGAAGACCCAGAGCACAGAGAAAGACTCTGCATGGAGGGAGGGGAAGGGGACTATCCTAACGAACTGCTGTCTGTCCCTGTGCCTTCACCTCTGTCCTTTCTATGCACCTCCCATTCAGTCTTAGTGAGCTTTCCTTTGCCTGGGACCTGAGCTACATATGCTTGTGTTTCCTCTCGCTCCTTAACCGTGTTTCCCCATTTATTTCTCCCACGTTCCCTTTACCGCCCCAGTCTCCAGCCACATCTCCATTCTTAGCTCATGGCTTCTTCTATGCCTGGATCTCTTCCTCCTTCTCTTGACTTAGCAGGCACTATCCCTGTCCCTAATTTTCTTTGCTCCCTCATCTTCATGACTGTTTACCCAGAGCCACTGCAGAGCAAAGCACAGCACTGAAATGGATGCTATCTTATTTCCTACAAGCATCACTGACTCAGAATCCCATGCTAATATTCTCAGTTAAGCTAATGGATCCCACAAAAGGGCAGTGTACTCCATTCTCAGTGGTGAAATTGAGCTTATTATTTAATTCATTCCTATAGCTACTGCACTCCGTACATTGCCAGAGGCATCTTGTAGAGATACAGCAAGAAGCCAGAGGATTAAGGGATTGAGTTGAGGTCCAGCCGGAGGTAGTAGAGTGGCTCAAAAGCAGACCCAAATTCCTTAAATCCTTGAATATATTATTCTAACTAATGCACTTAATCCACAGCCTTCAATATTCTGTACAAAACCAAAAAACCTATGACTCCAAGAAAGTGACTGTTTATTTCCAGTTTCTGACTGTGAAGAATTTTCAGTGGTTACACATTTGCCAGCGGGCATGATTCAAGGTCTCTGAAACATCGGGTAGCTGAAAAATAATGAGCAAGTTAAATAATTAATTTAAACAACAGTCATGTCCCAAGGGTTTCCTTCAGGTACCTAATCTGGTGCTCTACCTGGGTCTCCTATTGGAAAATGAAAGTGCCATTACTATGACAGCTGTGGTAAACAGGAACATTTGTGTTGCTGGTTTCCCCACTGGAACTTAAGGTAACTGAGGACACCACTCTCAAAGGGAGAGTGGGTGCTTGGGATTTTTTTCCATAACATTCCCAAGAAGCCTTGGCTATGTTTTGTTTAACTGCAGAATCTTATGCTCAATTTTCTCACAAGGAATTTGACATGATCTAAATTTTAATGCTCTACTCAATCAAAACTTGGGTACACATGGTGTCCCATTCAGTCCACTTCAATGCACCTGACCTATAGTATACTAATTAGTGTAGACATGCTGACTTTCTTTTCCCTTTCCTCCTTTCTTTTTCTTACTCTCTTCCTCTCTCCTCATCCTCTCTTTTTCTTTTTCCCTTTCTCCCTCTATCTTCCTGATACTTTCAACCCAAGGCCTCTCCCCAGATATTTTTATATTTTTATTTTGAGGTGCAGTTTTCCTCAGCTGCTAAATTCCCCAAATGATCTCCCTAGCTCAACCTCCTAGAATTCTGCAATGACAGGTATGCATCACCATGCATGGATCCACGCCATCTGTAGTAACTTCAGGAGAAGAAAATATAGCTGCGCTGATGACCTTGAAGATTCAAGATTAATGTTAATTAGTTGGGCCAGAAAGATAGCTCAGCAGCCCAAGCACCTGCTTAGGCAAGCACAGGCACTGGGGTTCAATCCCTAACACTACATGCCATGCTGGGCCCACCCTGAACGTGCTGAGTCACCCACTGAGACTGGATGTGGCGGCCCACGCTTGTAATCCCAGAACTGGGGAGGCCAAAAACAGGAGGATCATTACAAGTCTAAGCTGCATAGTGAGACCCTGTCCCAACTACATAAAAATAATAATATTATTATTAATTGGTTATTAACATGACTGGTTCTAGTATGAGGAATTTCTTTCTTCTTTTTTTTTTTGATGCTCATTTCTCCTCAGATGAAGAGATCAAAGCTCAAAGAAGTAAAATAGCAAAGATCTGAGGACACCAATTTGCCTAATTCCAAAGTCATAATTTATAACAATAAAACATTGACAAAAAGCAGAGTTCAGAATACTCAGCTACTACATCACATCAATGAACATTTATTGAGCATTTGTACCTTGTCAGGTATTGTGTACCAACTCATCTCCTATAACCCTGTGAGTTACCAAAGACTTGTCCTCTCCCTTTACAAACCAGACAAATGGTTAAGTAACTTGCCAAAGGCCACACAGCTGTGGACAGCAGTGCCACCCAAAGCACTGCAGTCTGGCCCCACGGCCTACCTTCCAAATATGAACTGTGCCAGCTTCTAAACCCTCTCCTGCTACTCTTAGTTTTAGCAGTTTCACTAGATTGTTACCTACATCTAGCTTCTCTGCAGGTGAGATTTTGATTATAACAGTGTGAAGCTTTTCCTACCACAAAGGACATACTCTGAATTCTATTTTTTTCTTAGTTTAGTTTGCTCTTCTCTGTCCCTGTTGGAGTGAGTCTTTCTTGTAAATTCCTGTTTTATAGTTCACTGAGAAAAACGATTTGTGTTTCCAGTGGTTATTAAGCATTTGAGTTTAGTATTGGCTTCTCTATACGACTGTCTCTCGCCTTGTCCCTTCCACCCCCTACTTACCTCTACAATAAGAACACTTGATTAGATTCTCAAGATGCCATTGCCTTCTCATGGGCCATTCCCTTCTTCAGCTTCAAAACCTCTTTATATTCAAAGTCCCCAACTTCCAGGATGCTTCCACTGAATTTATAGAGTATTGTTGTGCTTATGCCTTATAATATCTTCGTTTTACACAGAGTAATTTAGTAACTGAAAAGTTAGAGTTATACTAGAATAATTAAGTCCTGGGTTTTCAATATTTTTGTTCATCTTTAGAGAATAATAAATTTTTTCACTAGAAGAACAAAGCATCTCAGTATTCTATTAACACAATGTTTAGTCTGTCTGAGATGAATGATGACTGTTCTTTCTGTCCCTGGGACAAGTACCTGACATACCTCCCGCTTCAAGGAGGAGGGGTTTCTTCTGCTTACATTTTCAGATTATGGCCAGAAACAGCATGGCAGTGGGGTATGGCAGATAAAAAAGCTGCTCGCATCATGGCATCCAGGAAGCAGAGGCAGAAGGGAGGATCTGGGAGGGACATAGACCCTGCTAGGTCCCAGTCCCTGGGACCTGCCTCTTTTGATCAGCCTCTGCGTTGTAACAGCACATTCAGCTACCAGCTAGTCAGTGGACTGACAGACTGATCAGTAAGCCGCTGCCAAGATCCAATCACCTTCCAAAAGCCCCGCCTCTGAATACATGAGCCTCTGGTGGGGAGAGGAATAATCTAGATTTAAACCTTAGGAAAATTGTTTTTGCTAAAAATCAAATCATTTTTCTCAGTGAACTATAAAACAGGAACTTATAAGAAAGACTCACTCCAACCGTGACAGTTGTTCACTGAAATTCCTTTCCTGCCAGTGGAAGAACTATAACTCTAACTGATTTGGACAAAAGGAAAGGGACAAACAAAAGAATAGAAAGTCCCAAATGGCTCTGCACTTATGAAGGGAAGAAAACAATGAATATAAAGAAAAGTGTGGAGTGCATGAAATGCCTTTGTATGTCCACAGAAGGTGTGACGTGGAATGATGTGGAATAAAAATGTGCTGCTGCTGTCACTATTAGAGTGTTAAATTCAATACTCAATGAAGTTATTGAGTATTTGCTACATGCAGATGAGAAGGCTGTGCCTGTGAGCAAACAAAGCCCTTATTCTCATGCAATTTACATCAAAAGAGTCAAAACATGGTGAGAATGTACTTTATTTGAGTAGTCACAAAAATAGACATTGATTCAAATTTAATGTTTTTAAATCACTTATTCATCTTTGTTCCTATCAACAGTGTATGAAGTTTTTGGAACTGAATGCTTAAAACCTGAATATTTGATTTTTTAATGACCCAAAGTCAATTATAACTCATAAAAGGATTAAAAATAAACATATAATCTTTAGCAGAAAAATATAGGAAATTTATTGTTGCTTTGATTTTAAACCCTTTTTGGTGACTAAAAGTTAAAATTTAGGGACATATCAACTGGCTTGAAATCAATATATTTGTTTCATTTTTTGTGTTTTTAAATTGCTATTTAAGGGGAAAGAAAATATATAGAATCCCATTTTTTGCTGTAACTAACACAGCAAAAAATTCTAGATGTTATCATATTGTCCTTAGTTCCTTTTATGTATCTCATATTGTGGTTTAGTATTTAAAAGTATTGGGGAGTTAGAATTTCATGTAAGGGGACTCCCAAAAAGACTGGATAACAGAGTTAAAGAAAACTGCAGAGCTTTATAAATTATGACCCTGAGTTTACTGTGAATCTTTAAGTACAATATGATGTGATGTCATAATAAAATATATTATATGGGAGGCCACTTCCCAGCATTCATTACTTTTGTGTGTGTATGTGTGTGTGTGTGTGTGTGTGTGTGTGTGTGTGTGTCTGTGTGACAATGTCCAGATTGTCCTTTAGACAGCCACCACTCTATCACTCTTGGTACCTGAACTCTGGTCAGTCTCTCCCCAACTCCCTGGCTTTAAAAGTGGTCATATGGCCATGTGCTAAGTATGTAGCAATCAATCTTCCAAAGGAAAATATCTTTATTGGTAGCATTCGTCAATTTCCATTGTAGAAATTTCAGGCTGTCATGGGGAAATCTCTGAGTGTGGAGCTGGGAATTAAAGCACACCCTCAGGTCTTGGAGCCTTTTTGCTACATCTTATATATGGCCCACACTAGTAAATCAGACCATTTATCACTCCAGAGCTACTTTGCACCTGGTCTAAAACAAGTGCCCAAAAGAGAAGGGACTATCTTTAATCCATAGGAAGAGACAAAAACTCATTCTGCTGATCTATCTACAAGTTTCCCATTTAGAAAGAAGCTGGTTGGGAATGCAGTCACCTCAGAGGAGAGAAAAGCAGTCTGAGAAGTGGAGACAGACAGAGACCCAACTCCAGGATTAAGCTTGAATACTAAACTATGATTCAGGTCCAACCTTTCCACCCTCTTTTTCATTTATTACATTTTCTTTTTATTCAACCACTTTGAATTGAGATTTGTTTTACTGAAAGAGTATGATCATTCTATTCCTTATTTCAAGGAGACTTTCATGAGACTAATATTGCTCAGAATAAATGGAACTGCGAGTCCAGCTCATCTTCCTGCACATATTCTATGGAGCACTGGATACTCCAAGAGACTGCCTCCACTCTGTCTTTATCATGAAGCTTGAATTAGGAGCTGTCTTCTGAACATCTGCTGTGACCCCAATAGAACCTGTTCAGAGTCAAGATATTTACATTTAAAATCATATTTCCTGCTAAAAACATGCTTTTCCTGTGTCCCTGATTTTTAATAACACAAATCTACATTATGTCTGTGACTAGGAATACAAAGGAGTAAAAGAAAGTTTTTATCTCCATGAAGCTTCCATAACAGAGAGAAAAAAAAAAAAAAACAAGTATGTGTGTACTGTGCATAAGGAGGGAAATGGATTTAAGGAACTGAGAATGACAGGGGTTGGTGATCTGAATGGGATACTAGGAGGAGGCCTCCTGAGAAGAGATTTAGAGCAGAGAGAGCCAAATGAAGAGAAGGGCATAGCAACCTGTAGGGCATCACTAGACATGTGGCTTTGCATGTTCCAGAATTGTGAGGAAGAGGTGGCTGGAACACGGCAATCGCTGGGACATAGGAGAATTATATGAAGCTAGAGTGAGCAGTAGCTATAATATGGCCCTAGCATTCTTCTGTGTATTCTGAGAGCATATGTCAAAGTAGGTTGTAAATACTTAAGAAAAAAAAGTAGACAAGTCACTGAAGGCCCAGTTATTGTTGCTGAAAGGAGAGACATACTAGCTTATGTAGATGACCAACCTTCTAGCTATCCTGGCTGGATATCATCTTTGACTTCTTTTCACTTGTGACACTTCTGCCTAGGTGCCCACCTGGGGGTTTTGTTACTGCATACCTTACAACCAAAAGAACCAAGGTGAATTTTGTAGGATGCAGACTCTGCAACAAAATAGTGAGGAGGAGGTTGCTCTGAGTATGCTCTTGAGATTAAGGAGAAGAGAAGGAATTGGGATTGGACAGAGAAAATGGTTTACCTAAAATGCACAGAGTTCTGAAGTTGGGATGACCCTTCAGAACTGGCCCAAGTTATGGTGAGAGGCAGAGCCCTTCCTCCCCTCAACAGGATCAATCATTGGCTGGACACCACCCTCCCATGACCTTTGGCAAAAGAGATTCACAGCTGAGGACTCTGTTGCCCACATTACCAATAACTGGGATAATAGAACCTTTATTACTAAAGAGGAAGTCAGAGAACCACATCACATCTACCATGCCATCCAATTTTGCATTTGTCACTGAAACTTTCCTGATTTAATGTCATCCCTTCTGCTTAGAGTATAATTCACTATGCCATCCCTACAGTGGTACTCCAACTTGAACATCAAAGTATTTTTATTGCCTACAGAATAATGTTTCAATTCTTTTGTGAAGCTTTCAGAGCTTTCTAATAGCCAAATATCATCACTCTATTGTTGCCTAACAACCTGAGCAGACACACCCATTGGACACATCCAAAAATCCAGTTTTTCAAACCTAAAGTGCTTTCCTCCTACTTTATCCATTAAAATCCTGTTCTTCAAAACTAGTTCAAATTCAGCTCTTCTGTTTCCCTGGAAACTATTTTAGAGGCCCTTTAACTCTGCCTGGAGTGAGTCAGAGATCTGTTAGGTGCGTATGAACTGCAAGAAAGCCTTTATTACTTTATCTCTCCCAGTCTCTAACTGCATTTGGCATATTGGCCTTCCAATATGTTTGCTGGCCTTGGTCTATTTCAGCTTTTGCCAGGGCTAGATGATATCCTAGGATAACATGCAGCAGAGTGGTTAAAAGGAAGTAGTCTAGATGCAGACTTGGTTCTAATATTTAATAGGGTCATGATCTTGAGCCAATTAGACATATTGTGGTTCAATTTTCCTTCCCCTAAAATGATGATAATAACAACAATGTCCAGTGTATGGAATTGTGGTTAGGATCAAACAAGTTAGTGTAGGTAAAGCATTTATGTAAATGTTGGCTCACAGTGATACCCAGATGTTGACAAGGGCCTTCCTGTGTCACTACCAGTCTTCATTCTGGTCCACAGTCATCAAGACTGCACTGGAATAGAGTGCTGCTTTTGCAGAGATTCCTAACTTCTATTATGATTTGTGTGTACGTGTCTGCCCAAAACCTCATGCAGTCATGGGGCAGCTTCTGGAATTTGTAACTGATTATTGTAAGTGTGGGCTCTGCACCTCCTCTGGGGCAGGTTATTTGTATTTCAATGTAAGGAAGGAAGAGAAGTTAGCTGCTTGAGCTGCTGCTACTATCTCCCTTCCATCTTGCTCTTGCCTGCTGCCATGAAAGGTTGCCCTTTGCCATGTGCCCCTCTGCCTTGGAGCCAGCTGAATATGAACTGAAACCTCCAGTAACTGTGAGCTAAATAAACCTTTCCTTCCTTCATTTTGAGTGTCAGGTAGTTGTCCCAGCAACAAGAGAAGAGGAACTAAGACAGAATTTGGAACCTGAAGTGGGGTCATTGCTGTAACTAACCTGACCATGTGGATTACAAATTTTTGGGAATGCCTCATGATAAGAGATATGGAGAAATCCTCTAGTTATGAAGAGCTGGAAATGCTTTGGCTGTTCTGTAGGGTAGATTCTGGTCAGAGTTCAGACCAGAAGACTGACAAAAGGCCAGCCTATAAAGACCAGGCTGGAAAAGTTTCTACTGAGGACTGCATTGGTAGTTGGACTCCAGATCATTTGTGTTTTCATTTAGCAGAAAAGTTGTCTGCATTTTGCTCATGTCCAGAGACTTTGCCTGAGACTGAGTTTAATCATGGTGGACTGATTAATCTTTCAAAAGATGTTTCAAAGCAGCCAAATATTGGGGTGGTAGCATGGCTATTATTGGAGGCTTTTAGTGAGATTTATGTTGAGAATAAAGAACAGGGAGCCCATGGGGCCAGGCAGGATGGCTCAGTGGTCTAAAGCACCTCCTTAGGAAAGCTTGGGTGGCTGCAGGGACTGCGGTTCAATCCCCGGCACCACATGCTGTGCCAGCCCTGCCCTGAAGGCAGGCTGAGCCAGCCATAAAAATAAATAAACAAAGAACAAAGTGCCCAGCAGGATGGCTCAAAATATTGTCAGTTTGGCCAGAAGGGAAGTGCCAACAAAGCTGTAGACTGCAAAGGTAGAGCTAAGAGGATCTCCATTTCTGGGAAGGAGGCAGAAATGGAAAACACAGTCTAAGGGCATCACAGGAGGTGGCAGGTTTCCACCTTTTGCAGCCTCAGAATTGCAAAGGTCAAAGATTTTGCCTTGAGGGGAAAGCTGCTGAGCCCTTTGTTCTGGAATGGCAGTGGCCACACTAGGTTCTAGAATGGCGCCAGCATGGAGAATTTATTCCTTGGAATCAGAGTCAGAGTGCTCAGCAATCCAGACACCCAACCCCTACAGCCAAGAGAAAGGAAAGCTTGACTACTCCTCCACCTGGCAGCAGACCTTGGTATCATCCATGTGACGGCGGTGCTAGGCACATTGAGAATACAAGAGTTATGAGGTTAAGAAGACTTTTACCCTTTTACCTCAATTTCAAAAGGCCTGGGTGGCCAGGCAGTGTGCCCCTTAGAGGGCAGTGTATAAAGCTGTGAATGAGAAGCCTATTCAGTGGAAACTTCAGAAGTTTGGAAAAGCAGGAACATGGATCATCTAAGAGAAACTGCAAAAAGGGAGCAAAGCCAACCTAAGAGAGAAACCATGAGAGCTACAACTATCAAAAGTGCTGTAGGGGTGGAGCCACATGGAGCTTACAATTTGCCACAGATTGCTTTGAATGTTCCATAAAGACCTATAGGATTTAATGTTGTCCCTTCTCAATTTTGGACTTGTGTTGAACCCAATGCTTGGTATCTTGCTGTGTGTGTCTTTTGATTGGTAATGTTTGTTTTGTACCTTGTGTTGAATGTGTTTAACTTTTCATTTATGTAGGGGCTCACGGAGACTTGGAACTTGGACTTTTCAGCAATGCTGAAACTGCTGGGACTTTGGCAACTCTTAGAGATGGACTAAAATGTCTTTTGCATAAAGGGATGTGCATGAGTCTTTGGGGGTCCAGGGGCAGAATGTTATAGTGCAGTCATAGGGCAACTTCTGGAATTTGTAACTGATTATTGTGGGTGTGGGTGCTGCACCTCTCCTGGGGCAGGTGATTTGTATTTCAATATAAGTAAGGAAGAGAAGTTAACTGCTTGAGCTGCTGCTACCTTGCCCACCCTTCCCTCTTGCTCTTGTCCACTGCCATGAAAGGCTGCCCTCTGCTATGTGCCACTCTGCCTTGGAGTCAGCTGAATATGGACTGAAACCGCCAGTAACTGTGAGCTAAATAAACCTTTCCTGGGCCCGGCGGGATGGCTCAGTGGTCTAAAGCACCTGCTTGGGGAAGCTTGGGCGGCTTCAGGGACCGCAGTTCGATCCCCGGCACCACATGCTGTGCCAGCCCTGCCCTTGGGGTGGGTTGAGCCGGCCATGAAAATGAGTGAATAAACAAAACAGGGGTTCGGAAACAAGAAAAATAAATAAATAAATTTTTAAAAATAAATAAATAAATAAATAAACCTTTCCTTCCTTCATTTTGAGTGTCGGGTAGTTGTCCCAGCAACAAGAGAAGAGTAACTAAGACAACCTCTATGAAGGAGCCTTTTCACAGCTGCTCTGTGGGGAATTCTGTTCTTAGAGCTCTTGTTTTCCTCATAGGAGCATTCCTTTAATGAGTAGAATATTCTTGCAAAACATTCTGGAATTCTGCACTTTCCTGAGGCCCTTTCAATCTAGACTCAAGCTTGGTTATATAATGATTATGTACTTTTCCAATGTGGAAATTTAAAAAAAAAGCACAAAACACCATACTTATAAGTAAATACATTCATAGGCACTTTTAAACTGAAAATGACCTTAGAGGTTACTTAGTCCAGGAGACAAGAAAACCAGCAGATTAAGTGTCTTCCCTGATTCACACAAGTTTAATCCATGTTCTCAAAGCATGCTGCTGCTCAATACTATCACCCAGTTTTTGCCAGAAGACGCTACACTCATTGTATTTATAGTTGAGACAAAATTAGGTCTCATTTGTTACATTTTTACTGAACACCAACAGCAAAAAGAAATCTTGCTTATTTCAACAACTTGTTATATTTAAAATTTATCCTAGATTTCACATGACACCTCCTGGCCTTGAATTACCTTGCTCATGAGGTCAAATAATTATCATAATTATTCATTGAATTATATATTAATTCATTTATTCAAAAGATGTTTGTGAGGCTTTTTTATATATTGAATAAAAATCTGACTAAATATCTGAAACTCTTAAAACTAGTAAGTCCTCATGTTTTGTGATTGGCTGTAGACTCTGGACTGCTGAGACCTCCAACTTCAAACAATTGCAGAGTAGAGGGAATTGATCTTCAGGCTACGAGCTCATCTTCAAAGACCAAAGATAAAACATTATTAGCCACAAAGTCAGTGATTAGGTTCAAAACCAAGTTTTCACATATGCAACCAATTACATTACCTGAGAATGGTTCTCTAGAAGCAAGATAGGTTTTCATCTCTTTGACTTTCTCTCCCTTGCCTTATAGTCTGAATTCTACAAAACCCAGAGCCACATCTGATGGCATTACAAATTCTGTAGCACAGAATCATGCCACTATAGTTCAGTATTAATGCAGATGTTACCATCTTTCTATAGGATGTTAAGATGTACATGGTAAAAAAAAATTACATAGTCAAATAAATTTGGGGTTAAACTATATTAAAAGGTTTCTTTTAGTGTGCATATTGTCCTGAAACCTTAATACACTAATTTTTTTTATCATGAATGCCTAAGACAGACTTAAAGCTTTTGGCCTAAGTCAAACTAACTTGCTTGCAGAACCCTTTGTTTTCAGGGAATTGCATGTGAATGTGTCCAGAACTAATGTTAATTTTATAAATTTCTGTAATCCACTATCAAGGAGCCATTGCTTCTTTCCTAATACAGTATAATTTTTCCTCACTATAGTTTAAACCCATTTATCTTTTTATATTACTTGGAAAAAATGTCTCAATATTATCTAATCAAGAAGTTTCTCTTTACTTGAAATATCATTAAATATCTCTGCAACATCTCTCCTTCCAAGCAGGTGTAAAGCAATTCATACCTCCCACTATGCCCAGAAACAATCCAAAACACTTACATGGTCTACAAGACCTGAAAAGTTTCATCCCTTCTACCTCCCTAATCCCTTCTCCTATAATCCTCTGTGGTGTAGCCCCCGACCCACATCTGTCTTTTACAGATTTGGAAGCTGAGCTTTATCAGTTCCATTGAAGGATATGGAACCCTAGGCAATTGGAATTAATACCAGTCAATTCAGAAGGGACTGATGTTAAGGCATATTGCCAATTTATAAATTTAAAATGAGAAGCAGAGAGATTAAATGAACTAGATATTTGTGCTGTTTGTGTCCTCTTTCTCAAAGTTCTAAGAGTAGTTACTGAATGAAGGACATTCAGTTATTGTGAATGGGGATCAGTGTCCAAGCGGGAATTCAGCTCTGTCCTTACTACTGGGTGATCTCATGCCAGTGGATCCGTGTGATTTTTAATCTCCACTCCTCTTCAGGAAAGTAGGGGACATGATAAACCCCACTTGCTTGCCTGGATTCAGTGAGAGAATATACCAGTTGCATGTTGCTTATAATAGACTTTGATGGATACTAAACACTCAAATATTGGCTACTACTATTCCTAGAATGGAAATCTACTTAGAACTAATTCAATATCAGAGCCAAGGGAATTAAATAATGTGTAGCACAACCTTTTCCTAAGTTATGTTAAACTTGTAAGTCACTAGAAATGCCTTCAGCCATTCAATGGCTATTGACACCAATAGTTTCTAACACTGTCAGATTTACTTAGTCTCTTGTCCCACAGCACATGGATGTGAATGAATGCATGGATGAATACTGAAGTGCAAATTCACACAGGAACATATTTTTGCATTTACCTAATAGTGCTACCACTCTCTCCATTCCCTGGCCCTTTCATTATTTGTAATTTAAAATAGTTAGAAAGCAAGCAAAGCCAAGCCTGTTACTTAAAGCCAGTTTGCCGTCTAGTTCCCACCCCCTTGCATACAACCGCACTCACTGCCTTTTCCCCCACACATTCCAAGCCCCTCCCCTCTTCAGGCCTCCTTCATGAAGCTGCATCTGCCTGCAATTTTTCAGTTCCCCTCCCCACCACTCTTGGCCTGGATCCTATCTCCTGGGCATTAGAGAAGCCTTCAAGATCCCTTAACCTGATTAGATTCCTCCATTACACTTGCCATAATTGTAATTAAATGACCAGTGTTCACTGTGTTCCTTCCCTGTCAAATCAAAGAATATAAGGAATCTTCCTTTTTTTGTTCATCACTGAATACCCAGTGTTCTGCACATAGGTAGGTATTGAACCCATTGTTGATAAACAACTGTATAGAACCCTGTTAACAGCCTATATTTTCTAGAACGGACATATATGGATTTAAGGTGTTGAGTAATACATGCTGGTCATATAAGTCATATTCAGCAGCCCAAGAGTGAGATTCATGTCTTTCTAGCTCTTCACAATGCCTTTTAGTAGCTCACACTGCTGTCACTTGGTTTCTGTAAGCTGCATGCCTGTCTATCCACATCACTGTATTTGGCTTAAATTCTATTTTGTCTGCATCCTCCCAGTCAGTCTTTCCTATTCTGAGCTCTGGACTTTTTCGCTTATATTTGGTCCTGTCTAAACCTTCTCTGCCGCACCTGTAGTCACTATTTTACTGGTAACTCTCTAAACTACTTTTCATTCTCTGAAGCCAACCCTATACAGCAAACCCAGACATACACTCAACAGAAATATGTACAGTGCACCTTTGATCCCTGAGGGGAACTGGTTCTAGGGGCCTCTTAAGATACCAAAGTCCTGGAAACTCAAATCCTTTACATAAAATGACACAGATTTTGGCATATAATTTATGCACACCTTTTGGAATGTTTCATCATCTCTAGATTATGTGTAAAATATAGTGCAATGTAAATGGAGGAAATAGTCATTACATTGTATTGTTCAGGGAATAATGACCAGGAAAAAAAAATCAGTACATGTTTTAGTACAGAAACAATTATTTCAAGTATTTTTGACCAACAATTCATTGAACTTATGGATCTGAAACTCACAGCTACAGAAGGTCCACTTTACTTCAGTTGTAAAGATCAGTTTGAAATGTAACTTCATCATCCAGTATGCTAGTTTCCTGCTTTTCGCTGAGATGCAGCTTCCTATCCACGTTCGGGTCCCACTCTGAATTGTTAAGCGTGAATGATGACAAACAAGGAATGCAGGACAGCCTTGCATGGACTGTTATGGATCCACTAGTTACCCTGCATTCAGCCCATAGGTAGTCAGTTGCTGTGCTGTGGTCTGGGACACACAAATTAACAAACATAACTGTGCAATCTACTGATCCAGAAAATGTGCTAGCCTCCCTGCTTCTTGCATATATTGTCTACTTCCCTCAAGATCGAGTGATCTCCATTCGTAGGCTCATCCATGTTCCAGTCGCAGACACCAATCCTGTCTTTAGGAGACATTTAAAAGATAAATTTGAGCTGGGTGTGGTGGCGCACACCTGTAATCCCAGGAGGCTGAGGCAGGAGGATCACTGCGAGTTCGAGACCAGCCTGGGCTACAAAAGTGAGCTCAAGGCCAGCCTGAACTGCATAGTGAGACCCTGTCTCAAAAAGACAAAAAAAAAAAAAAAAAAAAAAAAAAAAAAAAAAGAGAAATTTGGGTGAATGAGTGGTTCAGTCTCAGGTCAGTTTAGCTCAGATATTCAGAATAGTAGGTCTGAAAAGGAGGCTGGTTAAGCTTGTTTTTTTTCATCGCTTTTTTTTTTTAAATTTATTTATTTATTTATTTTTCTTGTTTCAGAACCCCTGTTTTGTTTATTCACTCATTTTCATGGCCTGCTCAACCCACCCCAAGGGTAGGGCTGGCGCAGCATGTGGTGCTGGGGATTGAACCGCAGTCCCTGAAGCTGCCCAAGCTTCCCCAAACAGGCGCTTTAGACCACTGAGCCATCCTGCCAGGCCCCTTTTTCATCTCTTTGAGCTGGTTTTATAACTAATTTACTGGCTTTTCACTTTGATGGACAGGAAAAGATGAGGGGGAAGGGACCAGAGCTGTGGAAAGAGAGTAGCTCTGCAATCACCCAGCTGAGTACACATCCCAGTGCTGTGGCTGAGCAACTGTGAGACCCGGTTCTGCTCCTCCTCTCTGAGCCTCTGCTTCCTCATTTCTACATTAGAGAGAGCATAGCCTATTTTAAAGTTGTAAACATCAAAGTCCCTTCTGATACTCTTAAGTCACCTCTTCTCTTGTTTATGACTGCCGTGTTCTGCTAACTGTGCTCTCTGCTTCCACTTTGCTCCCTTGCACTCTGTGAGCCCCATAACATCCGGAACAGTCTGTTTAAAGAATTAATGTGGGCGGTTTCTTCCTTTGCTTAAAACCTGGGCCTGTCTTCCATTTTTCCTCAGGTGTGGACCTCAGTTCTCACATGCTCAAACTTCTCAGCCTCAGTGCTGTTGACATCTCAGGCTGGGAATTCTTTGATACGATGGTGTTGTCCTATGCAGGTCAAGGGACTCAGCAGCAGCCCTGGTGTATTCCCACTAGATGCCAGTAGCACCATAGCTGCCAAATGCAACAACCACAAATGTCTTCAGGTATTGCCAGTGTCTCCTGTGGGAGCAAGCTGAGCCCTGGGCCGAACCAAGGCTCTGAGGGGCTTAGAAGAGTTCTTCACTTCAGCTCTCGCCTGCTTCCTCCTTCATCTCTTACCTACCCTTTACTCATGAAGATCAACCATCCTGACCTCCTTATTATTCTTTGAGTATATTGGAAACTTAGCTTTGCACAGCACCTGCGCTGTCCCCTCTGCCTATGATGAGCCTCCTCCTGACCTCTGCATCTCTCTACTCCTTCAAGGATTTGCCCAAATGCCACCTTGTTGTGAGCCTTTCACTGCCCACCCCTTAAAATTTTAGTTCTGTGCACTTTCTATTTCAGTACTATGCTTATCTTCTCCTCCTCCTTCTATTTCTTCTTCTTCTTCTTCTTCTTCTTCTTCTTCTTCTTCTTCTTCTTCTTCTTCTTCTTCTTCTTCTTCTTCTTCCTCTTCTTCTTCCTCTCCCTCTCCCTCTCCCTCTCCCTCTCCTTCTCCTTCTCCCTCTCCCTCTCCCTCTCCCTCTCCTTCTCCTTCTCCTTCTTCTTCTTCCTTAATGTTTTGTACCAGATCTCACTACACATCTTGGACTCATAGTGATCCTCCTGTTTTCAGCCTCCCCAGAGCTGGGATTACAGGTATATCCCACCACATTTGGTCTCAGTGGCTCGTTCAGTGTACCCAGGGGTGGGACCAGTGTAGCATATGATGCCAGGTATTGAAGCCTGGGCCTTGAGCTTGCCTAAGCAGGCACTTAGTCTGCTGAGCTATCTCGCCAGCCCTATGCTTAATCTTTTTAAACAGATTTTATTACCCTCCAACCCAGGGTAAAGTTTAGTTCTCTAACTTTCTTATTTGGTTCCACTGTGAGGATGTAAGATCCATGGGGGGCCTGACTTTGTTTCCTTTCCTGCTTTCTGCAGTGCCTAGAACAGTGTACATCACATGATAGGCATACATCACATGCACAAATGAATATGTTCTGTAGTCCAGCTCAGTGTCTGGCAGGCATACTAGATAATAAGTGAGTATCAGTGCCCTAGCCCCTCTCCTACGACTACAGTTACTGTTGTAGTTAAATAGCTCCAGGATTTAATCACTGTGTTGCTTCTGTCTTAGGCTGTCTGTGTGACCTCTGTCTCCCAAGATTAGAGGTTTTACCTTAACACCAGCTGATGCCTTAACTCTGGCTGATAGCCTTCAATCCAGTGATGTTACCACTTTCCAAACCTCCATGGCCACTTAGCCCATCTGCCAGGTCATTCATGTGTTGATCTAATCTTCTTAGTACAGTTACCTGCCTGGAAAGCCACTTCCCTGTCCCAGATTTTCCAGGCCCTGTGACCCTCTGCCACTTTTCCCTACTCCTATGGACACACCTGCACACCACCACTTCTCCCTTCCTACCTCTTCCACAATGGTAAAGTCCAGCCTGATCTCCAGCTCTAATACAGTTAGCCTGTGTCTTCAGTTCCATAATTTTCTTCTGTCAAAACTTCCAAAAAATCAAGAGAGATTGTATCTCACTTGCTTTTGTTCATCTACAAAGAAAGTTAAAATTGTGGCAGGTATATCTTTGCATGAAAGGTTTGTTTGAATTTTCTTGCTTCCACTTGGCTGTAATGTGAGCCAGCACTTCAAGCCATAGAAACATGACACTATTCAGCAAGCAAACAACTACAAATGCCAAGAGTCACCATGTTGCCAGGGCCACCAGTGGAAGAGGGCTCCAAGGCCAGGCTGGTCATCATTTTTAAGATCTTAAGGTGACATCAGACCATTTCTTTGGTGGGTATCACTACAATGTTGGCAGAGACTTATCTATATATAGTAGTTAGTTACCTGCTGTAGGAAAGGATCAAGTAGCCAAGTATATGTCATTTCTACTTTGGCTTTTCTTGCATGCCTACTAAGGGAAGAGATTTGGATTGGAATCCTGATACACTCAAATTCTAAGTTTTTGTTTATAATTAACAATCTGAAAATAGTTAATAATCTGAAAATTAAAACTTTAAGTAGAAACAGATCCATGGACACAATTCCAAATTGCTCACATAAGCAAAGCCATTGATTGACTCATGATGTCTTTATTTGAGATGGAACTGAAGGTAACTTATCAAGCTATCAGTAGGATCAATGACTTTAAAATGACACTGATCATACAAATAAGTATTAAAGATTACAAGAATTCCATGAAAAGGTTAAGATGAAGGTTTTTACTCAAAGATGCAAGGTGACAATAACTACTATTATGGTCTAGTCTCTGGACATCTGAATATGGTACCTAGCCAAAGTTGCTTTCCTGTCTCTGTTTTCTTTCTATTCTAATAGTTTTTCTACAGGCTTCTGGGGGTGAAGGAAGAGAGGGAGAGAGAAGTCCTCCACATCCTTGACCTTTCCAGTTCCTGAAAGCTCAGCAAGATGGCCGTCATTTATCACCTTCACTTGGCCAGAAACTGTCACAATCAGAAGAGCCATGCTTCCTAGTTGGCTCTATACTGTTTTCAATAATGGTCTAAAAATGATAAACACACTTGTTACCATATCAGTGCTGCAGAAGATGAAATGTGAAGTGAAAAAGGTAGAAATCCTGTCTGCATGATCATATACATTATATGTGGTCTGTTGGCCTTGTAGCTTTTTCTCTGAACAGTCAGATGTTGAAACTCCAGTGGCAAAGTTCTTAATCACACTAACTACAGTTTGACTCTCTTCCTAAATAAACTTCAGTCATGACTTACTTTATGCTCTGAGTATTACCAAATAACATTGGCCATTATGATTTAATTTTAAAAGCAAAGTTATGCTATTTTCCATAATGATTATGAGTTTGCATTTTTACCAGCAGTGTACAAGCATTACCCTGCCTCTTCATCCTCAGCCCACAGGTGTTATTTTTGTCTTTTTGATTATACCCACCATGACTGGGGTAAGATGATATAAAACTGTGGTTCTAATTTGCATTTCCTTATGAATAGTGATGTTCAAGTACTTTTTCATATACTTGTTCACCATTTGTAAATATGTGTTCTATTTTTCAGGAATGTTTGCTCAGATTATTTGTCTGATTTTATTTTATTTTTTTTAATTTTTATTTATTTATTTTACTTTTCTTGTTTCAGAACTTTTGTTTGTTTATTTATTTATTTTTATGGCTGGCTCAGCCTGCCCTGAGGGCAGGGCTGGCGCAGCATGTGGTGCCGGGGATTGAACCGCGGTTCCTGCAGCCGCCTAAGCTTTCCTAAGCAGGCGCTTTAGACCACTGAGCCATCCTGCCGGGCCCCTGTCTGATTTTAAATAAGAATATATTATATACTTGTACTGAAATATCACACTGTACTACATAAATATGTATAACTCCTATGTGTGAACCAAAACTTTAACACATTTTTCAAAAAGAAAATGTTTTGTAAAAATCTCATTTTTGTGTGTTTCCAAGTCCCTGGTGCACAGATCTTGGAAGAGATCCAGGTTGTTTCAGGAGTGATCCTGTAGTTTTTCATTCAGAGCATTGTAGCATGATGTAAAACACAGGGCTCTTGTGCTGAGCCATTGATTAGCGATCATTTGTTGAAGACTTGTCATGTGCAGGTGCCATGCCAAGGGGACACACAAAAGCACTAATCCTTCAGAGACAAAGATACAGGAAGCTTTCTTTGAGTAGAGAGAGTAGGTCAGCAGAAATTTACTTATGAACTACCTTATCCCAAAAATTTTCTGTGATAATTAACAAGTGAAAATATGAACTACAAATAGAAAGGCATAATAAGATAGGCACTCTTTTTGTAAAAAGACTTCACATGGACCATCTTGGTTTGTAATCATAAGAGTTAATGGAAAGCATAATAAAGACTTAACTACTTTTCTCAAAGATATTTTGAGAAGTTTTTATAACAAATGACTCTGGTTCTGACCTTAGTAATTGGCTTACAGGGACAAGAAATTGCCAGCATTTTTCTCCCTAACCTTTATGCATCTGGAGAAAATCTGGCTTTCATGCAATCCAAATAATTATGAATTTAAAGCAAGGTTAATAGGTATGTAGGTTCAAAATATCTAGTGGAAAAATGTATTAACAACCTTGCTGTTAAAAATATAGGATCCTATGACTGCAATTAGACCTAACTTCAGTCTATAATATTGAGTTCTTCTCTTTTATTTCCCCCACAAGGATAGAGATTATTTTCTTATTTTGAACATTTTGAAATAAAAATTTTTATTACATTCATTTTAGGGAAAATCTCCCTTGAGGGAAACTGTTCTGGCTTGTGAGCTTCCTCCTCTGCTAGATTGCTGATCCAGATAGAAGGGTTGTCTAATCTGTAACAGGGACACTATTTGGACGTTTTCTTCTTTCTTCTTCAGTTTATCTTCTATTACTATAATAAAATTCCCAAGACTGGGTAGTTTACAAAGAAGAGAGGCTTATTCAGCTCATAGTTCTGTAGGCTATGGATTACAAGGGCATGTACGTCAGTACAGTGGCGAATACCACATAACGAGACAGAGCAGGCATTCTACCTTGGCTCTCTCTTCTATTTCTCATAAAACCACTAATGCCATGAGAACATCACCATCATGATAGCATCTAATCTTGATTTACCTCCCAAAGGTCTCACCTTCAAATACCATTAACTTTAATTTGGAGATTAAGTTTCCAACATGTGAACATTTGGAAACATGCAAACCAGAGTCTCCCCATCCCCATTTCTGGTAATAATAGCACCTCTTCGGGGAACTTTTGTAAATCAGGCCATTGTGACCTATCTACATGGGGCAGATTCACAGCCCAGTTCTGTTCAAGTGACCATGTCTGTCCTCAGTGTCAGTCAAGATTGTTCTGGATCCAAATGAGAGAGAGTTTGGAGATTACTAAATAGGCAGTCACTATCTTATTTCTCATGGAAGAATCTCCTGAGAATGAAGCAAGCATGGAAGAAAGCTGAGACAAGAGAGAAAGAAACAGATCCTTGAAGCCAACTTTTGAATATATAGCTAAGTACTCTCTACCTGTCCCCAGGTTGGAGACAAAATACCCTGACTACCTGGTTGTTCTCCTCTAAGAATCTCCACATTATCATTGTTCTGCCTGGTAGCATCCTTACCCCCTATACCTCCCCAAAGGCAAGTCTTATCTTTAGTTCCTCCAGCCATATTAATCAGTAGCTAAACTTCATTCTTTAAAAAAAAAATTTGGATACTTTAGTTTCATAACCAATTCAATTGTTTTGCTGACATCAATTTGATTTAGGTTTCTGTAGCTTATAATTGAAATGACTCTTGTTCTTCATTGAGAGCATAACAAACTTTTTTAATTAGATTGCTTTTGCTGAAAGAGGCAAAGGCCATTTAGAGCCACTCTTTATAAATAAAAAGGCACTCAAACATGAAAGTACTATTTTATACATAAAATGCTTTGCACTAAAATATCATGACTATGAATTCCACTGATTTCATATATGCTTATGGTAATTCCACAGAGGACTTTCCACGATGCCTTCTCCTACTGAAATAGTACTTATTTAAATACCTGCTACCATGTATTTAAAGCTAAGCAAATGACTGGCTTTAGAGCAGCATTCCCCAGTGTTTGGTTGACAGGTCACCTTCCTTAGTGGTATCTTTATGGATTAGTGACCCATCTGGTTTAAAATTTAGTTTCCTTGTACCCACTTTAGGTTCATTGAATCAGTCTCTGGGAATTGAGTCTGGAAATACTCACTTTTGATAACATTTCAAGATTGAAGAGTTTATGTTTCATGTACATATTTTTCTTTCTTTTTGTTTTCCATTTACCTACAGAAATTACTCCTCTGATACAAGTAAAAATTCTAAGAACGTCTCATCATCTAGAAGCCTAAGACAGAAGTGTGTCTGTGTAATGACTGTGAAAGGATTAGGTAATTTAGAGGAAGTGTACATTAGTCCACTTCGGCTAAGTGAGTTGTGATAGTAAATGATTCAAAATATTAATGGAAATTTATTTCTTGTGAATTTACATTTTCATCACAGGGCATGGCAGGACTCTGAATATCAGAACAAACTTTTCCTGTGACACAGTTGGTCTCAGAGCAGAAAGTGAAAATAGTAAGTGAACAACAGCTGTCACTTGATGTGCTTAGAAGTGACACAGATGTCCTCTAGCCACCTGGGCCAAAACAGGTTGGATGACCATTCCTGTGTTCAGTGGAGTGGGAAGGATAACGCAGCTGTAGAAAAGAATGCTGGAGGGAGGAGCAGCAAGCATTTTGAGCAGAAATATAATACACCACATAGGTCATTCAATAAAGTAGGTCACATGTTTGTGAAGAAATAGAAGAAGGAATCTATAGTCAGATAGGCTTAGTACTTGATGTCTACTGTACCTATTTCTACAGCCATATTACATAAGTCAACATAAAGGCTCTCAGAGTCAAAAAGAAAAAGGAAAAAAAATTAAGATTGCTTAAAACCGAGTTTCTGAGCTTTGTTTAGATGGAACACTTTCCAAACACCATATCAAAGTACTGCAACAATCTGAGATTACAAGTGAAGGAATTCATTTGCATACTATAAAAATAATTACATATTCTTTTGCTCTACAGAATACATGTGGTTTCTTCCCTGTACAATATTCCATAATAAACTCTACATAACTTTAAGTTACTCATATATAATAATTTCTTCCAAAAAACTCAGGGAATTTTATGTAAATACCTTTAATATTATTCTACCTAGTTGAGTGTGTTGAAATTTAATAATGTTAATGGAGAACATGTGGAAGTGAATCTAAAAGAGCTGGTTCTTCCAGGTAGTGGGGCATTCCAGAAAAGATTGTATTTTTAAATCCTTTTTATTACCATGTTTGGAATTCTGAGATTCCTGTAAATTAAAGCAATGCATAACCCCCCCACCAGTGCCCCCATTTATGGGAACCCATTATTTTAAAAGTCCATGAGCAGCTCTGGAGTTATAAATAGGCATCAAGACTGTGATCAGCACCAGTGGGAAAGCTTATTTTCTGCCTCTGCTTCACCGCTGCCCAGGGCACCCTTACCTCTCTTCTTGGGTGTTCATGCAGCTAAGTGAGTGCCGGCTTTTGCTTCTCAGTAATTCCCGCGGAAGCACACCACAGGAGTGGCTGCAATAGCCTCATGATTCTTCCAGTTTTAAGTCATTGAGGATAATCATCTTTTTGAAAACCCATAAACCCATCCTGGCGGCCCATGAGATAGCTCAGTGGTCTAAAGCACCTGCTGAGGCATGTTTAGGCAAGTATGCAGGGACCATGGTTCGATCTCTGCCACCACATGCTGCCCCAGTCCCACCCCTAGGGTGAGCTGAGTCAGCCAAGAGAGAGAGAGAGAGAGAGAGAGAGAGAGAGAGAGAGAGAGAGAGAGAGAAAGAAAGATTCATGCTCAGTTGAAATTTCTCAGAATTGATTCATTTATTTACTTATTTATTCATTTATTTGGTATGGGGTCTCAGTACACAGCTCAGACTTGGAGTGATCCTCCTGTCTCAGCTTCCCCAATGCTGGGATTACAGGGGTGCACCACCATACCCGGTTTAGGTGGCTGGCTTGGCGCAGGTGTGCTTGCCAGGCATGCACGCATGTGCATAGACTACTGAGCTATCTCCCTGGCCCCCAGGTCTACTTCCTAATTGATGGAGTCCCTCTGACTTCTGTTTTAATGCTCTTCTCCAGTTGCTCTCCCTATATGCTACAGCGCATCAGTCTATCTCGGCCCTTCTTCCCCACAAGGATCTGTCTCCACCCCACATTGCTCTTGAACTTCAGGACTATATTCTGGGTTTGTCTGTCTGTTTCTGAGACAGGGCCTCATTATGTTTGTTTTTGAGACAGGTCTCCTTGGGTAGTCCAGGCTGACCCAGGCTAGCCCCATATTCACTACAATCCTGCTTTAGTTTTCCAGGTGCTGGAATTACAGATATAAATGACCACATCTGGCTCAGAACTATATTCTGGTAGCCAATAGATAATCTGTACCTTGGGCTTCACGTTTTTCTCAAAATTAATGTATTCCAAATGGAGCTCTTCATTTTCCTCCTCAAACTGCTTGCCTTACATTTCTCATTTCATTTATGGTCTCACCACCTGTGTGGTATCTCAAGTTTATGAATGGCCATTGTGTCTGGTCTCTCTTCTGTTATTTAACCTCTGACTTATGCCCGCTTCGCTTGTGCATGCTCTGTGCGCTTCTTTTGTCCAAATGCTAATGCTATTCCTTTGAGTTCTTCACACAGCACTGTGGTGACAAGCATGGTTCTGTGCCCAGCCTGCCTGGGACGGGGCTCTGACTCTGTCACTCTTTAGACCTCATTTTCCTATCTGCTGCAAAAGAAAGCATTGCCATCTCTATCACGTAGGATTATTCGGAGAATTATTTTAGTTACTAAGTACAAAATGGCTAGCGCAGTATATGTGTACAATAAGTGGTAGTTATTAATATTATAACTATTAGCTTATTTTTCTGGTACTGGCCTCTTTCTACTTCTACTAGAATCATTTTTCAAAGAGACAAACATGGTTTTCTACCACTTAAAGGTTAAAGTTCAACTTCAACTTAAAGAGGATATTTAAGACTTTTCAAATGTCTTTCCCAATATATTTTTGGGGCTTATATCTAATAGTCCAGCCTCCAAATGCTGAAGTTCTTGCCATTAAAAACTTCATCCCTCTCTAGCTCTGTGCTTTTGCACTCACTGCATACGTTAGCCAACATGTCTAAGATGTGCTGCCCTAACAACCTGACTCAGTGGTTTCGCCATCATAAGCTTATCTCTTGCTTCTGGGACAGGTTAGATGTAGGTTGGCCTCAGCTCTGTTCCAGGAGTATTTGTTCTGGGAGGAAAGCAGAACAACTTGTTCTTGAAAATAGTTTTCTAACATATTAGTGAAAGAACTAGATTGGATTGCTGTGTTAGATTCTAGCAATGTTTAGAGGTGAGATTTTGGGAGAGGTGATCGGATCATGAGGACTGTAACTCCTCAAAGGATTAACTGGGAGGTGGTGGAAGCTTTGGGAGGTGTGGCCTAGTTGGAGGAAGTAGGTCCATGCCCCAGAAGGGCATATGGTGCCCTGGATCTCTGATCTGTCTGTCTGTCTGTCTGTCTTTCCGTGTGCATGTACGCGCGCGCGCACACACACACACACACACACACTCCTTCTCCCTCCTTCCCACCCCTTCCTTTCTCCCTCCCTCTTTTCCCTCCTTCCTCCCTCCCATCTTCCTTCAGTTCCTTTCTCCCTCACTGTCTTTCTCCCTCTCTGTCTCTCCCTCTCTCAGTGGCCATGAAGGGAGCAGCTTTGTCTCACCACGTATTCCTCACCACAGTGTTCTTTCTGCCTCACCACAGGCCTAACAGCAACAGAGCCGCGCTGAAACCTCTGAAACAGTATCAGAAAAGCTGACTGACACTGGACTGAAAAGTTTTGTTGCAAAGTAGCAGAAACACTTTTACCAACATTTTATTTTGACCTCAGCAAGTTACACAATCAAATCTGACCTACATTGAATCGTAGAAGCACAAACCTATTGTCCAGAAGTATTAGGAATAGTCAGCAATAGTAATGTAACCCTCATAGTGTCTTACATTGAAAGCCATTGCGTGTCCCTCTTTCTCCCTGATCTTAAAATCTGCAACACTTTGTTATCACTTCCTTTGTAAGACTTTATTCCTGCCATCAGAGTTAGCTGACTCCTTTGCATTCTTTAAAAACCCTAGCCTCTTTTTTTTTTTAATAATGTGCTTATCCCACTACTAAGAGTATCTGTTTACATCTCTCTTGTGGTCAAAGATCATTTCTTAATTTCTGTCTCCTTGGTTCCTAGCAGCTCAGAACATATGGGTAGAATGAACAAATGAGACAGGTGGCTGCTTGGCCAATCGTCAGGCAGCTTGGAAGGCTTTTCTGCATAAGTAGTTGTAGGTGACCAAGTAACTCCTTCATTCAGGCAGCAAAAAGATACAAAGACTGGTGGAAAAGCTGGTTTGTTTGGTTTTTTCCATGCGTATCAAATACTTACATCATTTTTTTTTTTTTTTTACTTTGTCCTCAGCCTGTTGCTATGTACCAAGAGTAAGTACCTTAGAAAGAGTTTGTGCATATAGCAATCGGCTATAAGTGTATACAATATTTCAATGCAAGCATTCATTTAGTGTTTGATGAAACTTTGCTTCAAATCAGGTGATCTATGAAAAAGGCAGCAGCAGTTGAATTACTTTGAATCATAAGTGAAGTCTCAAAAAAAGAAAAAAAAAGTGTCATCTTTGGGCATCTTTTTTGGGAGATACTAAATCAAATCCCAAGGTGTTCTGTTTTACTACCAGTGTACTGCAAACTTGTCCTTCACCCAAGGGGCACTGGCACTTAGTCCAACTTTTAGTTACTCCTTCACTGTCCCTTTGTGCTCCTGCTACTTGATGTCCTTCTGCCCAGAATGCCCCTCCTTCCTTCCTCAGCCCCTCTGCAGGACATCACCTTCCTTTTAAGCTCTCTCTGATGTTCTGGCTCGCTGTTCTCCAGCAGCCAGGAGCCCAGCTTCACAGCATTTTGTCTTGTGCCGTTTGATCACATCCTATTGTTACTATACACAGTCCTAGAATTAGGATGGTTTGTCTAATGATTACCCAGAAGATTCCACACTTCCGGTTTTGCACTTTGGTGTTTTCTTGGGCTGGTGATATTCAGTATGGCACTCTGACGGTACAGAGAAGTGGCCCGCCGCTCCCAGCTCCCAGCAGCCACACAATCACACAGGTAAATCTGTATTTGGCGAAGCGAAGTGATGATGTCTGACAAACACATTAAGTGCATTTTATCAGGACTTTGCCACCATGCAAGTTAAGGATCAGCTCTTTCTGTTTATGTCTGCTTCCTCTCAAAGAAGTAAGAGCACTCTGAGTTCAGGCACTTCAGTGTTTATTTCTTCTCTATACTCACAACAGACTGCCTGGGTCCTAAGTAAGATGCTCACTTAATTCTTGTCACATTGAGTTCCTGTGGAACTGAAGGCAAAATTTAAGATTTATACATTTTGTGGTTAATCATATGGTCTGATATTCTAATGTATGCTAATATTTTTGTGATTCATGGTAATGGAGCTTTTTCAGCATTAGCTAAAATGTTGATATCTATTTATTAAGTTTCATGAAGAAGTTTTTGGATGTTAACTAATTCTCATGAGGATCTACTTGAATATTTAGCGGGGAAGTGTCCAACCAAAAGCTCAAGCTATGAAAGGAAGAATAAATAAATGTGATTATATTAAACTAACAATCTTGGGGATGACAAATTAAAATATGTTAAAAATATTAACAAAGTTAAAAGGCAATTTGTGGGCTAGGAAAAACCCTTTCCATACTATGTATCTGATGAAAAGTCAATATCTAAAATTTATAAAGAACTCTTACAACTTATAACCAGAAAAATAACCTAATTAATAAATATGTAAAAATGAAAGGAGGAAAACAGATATATTTAGGTATATATGTAGAATAGTTTGGATGATTGTACTGTCAATTTCTGTTACTCTTTTGAAAGGAACAGTTAATGCTTAAACTTTTTTATTCTTTTGAATTTCTTGGGGCCTGCTGCTTAGCTCAGTTGTTTAAGTGCCTGCTCAGGCAAATGCCATCAGGCCCAGGGGACTGGGGTTCGATCCCTAGCTCCACATGTCTTACCGAACATGCCCTTAAGGCAGCCTGAGCCAGCCAAAAAAAAATCTTTGAATTTCTTACAATTTCATTGTTATTTTGTTTTGTCTTTTCTTTAAGTGAATCTTGCACATTTATATCTGGTAGCCTGAGCAATGAATTTAAAGGTAGCATCGTGTAATACAGCAACCAATGTTGAATAACTATTATTTTGTTTAGTGAAATTGTGCATTGTTTCTAATGCTGGATTTTTCTATCACTATTTTGTATTCTTTAAAAAAAAAAAAACTGATATGTGAAAGACCTGAACCAGTGTTTCTTCAGAGAACATATCACAATGGCCAGGCAGCACAGGGAAAGGGACTATGTATAATGAGTCATCAGGAAAATGCACATTAAAGCAGTGGCCTTATAGGACACCACCTGTTATGGTGGCTATTATCAAGAATCAAGGCACAAATAACGAATGCTAGCAATGATGTGAGAAGAAAGGAAGCCCATGCATCTGATGAAAATGTAGAGAGATTGGTACAGCCATTCTGGTAAACAATACGAACAGCCCTAACAAAACTTAAAAAAAAAAAAATAAGCACTCACATTTCATCTGTCTCCCTTCTGGGTATAAAGCCAAAGCAACTGAGGTCGCTACCTTGCAAGGAGATCTAGCCACCCAGGTTCACTACAGTATTGTTCACAATAGCTAAGAAATGGGAACAACCTAACTTCATCGATAGACACATGGGTAAAGAAAATGTGTATGATAAAACATAACAAAATATAATATATTATTCAGCATTAGAAAAGGAGATACTGCCCTTAGTCATGCATGAATGGGCCTGCAAGCCATTATGTCATGTGAAGTGGCCAAATCAGAAAGAAAAATATTATATGATCTCATCTATATTTGGAATTGGGAAAAGATGTTAAACACATATGGAGAGATAGAGAATCAAATAATAGTAGCAGAGGGGTAAGAAGGCATGACCAACTGGAGAGGCATAGCTCAAAAGATAAAGCAGATGTGAACAAGTCCTGTGATCCAGTGTATAACATGTGTTAACTAGAGTTAACAAAATTACATTGTCTTGGGGATTTGTGTTAAACAACTGAATCTACTCTTGTGTGAGATGTACACAAACATAGTTATGATAATTTATGTTAATTTGCTTTACTGTAGTAACCATTTTACCATTTATATGCAGTTCATGACATCATTTTACAAACATCAAATATAAACAGTGAAATATGCAATATAAGGAGAAAGTGCTTAAAAAAGAAATATTCATCATTGGGTATTGCATAACTGAAAAAATTAGAAGCTATCATAAGTTTTTTGTTATCATTGTCACAGAAAAGTGAAAGCTTCACTCAGATTCCCAAGTTAAAGAAAGATAATTTAAGTTATAGGAGCCTTGCAAACAACAGTTCCACATGCTCATTTAACCAGATCTTCTAAAAGAAAACAATCCAAGTGCAAATTGCACCCACTTAAATTAGCTCAAGAAAGAAACTTTCAGTTTTGGTAACTGCACTGCACGTTACATAATAGAGCCTTGGTGTCAGAGAAAGAAGAGGGCAAAAGAGGTTATAATTAAAGCAAATCTTCCCAGAGCTTTGGATTGCAGCAGGAATACAGCCAGAATAAGCAAGGCTACTGACTTTTGCCACAGTCATGTTTAGAGGTTACCTTATCATAGCCCTTACTTTAGAAACATAATTTGAGCATAGAAGGGCTGCCAGTGTTCACTGAACTTCATGTGCTTCCCATTGGGGGCAGGAGAAGAAATGCCCTGGAGGCTTTTGCAGATAGGAAGAAATGGAGACATTGAGATCACTTCTCACTTAGCAAAAGTCTACATGTCAACCTGGACATGAGGTAGGTGGGGGTAGTTTTAAAGTGCAGGGATACATAATCATCCAGAGTTGCCTAAGAACCACTGAAACTGGTCACCCCAACTCTCATCTTCTTTCGGGTAGAAATGCATCTATCTGGGCTCAAAATGGTTACATGATTCAAAATAACAATGATTTTTCAAACATAAGTTAGTGGTAACACATTATCAATGAATTATTTTGCTAGCTAAACAACTGCAGATTTGGAAGCTTCTAGAAATGGCCTGTCAAATATTTTATTTAACTGCTCCCTAAAAAGGGAGCATGATTAATTCTTCCAGGTCAGCAACTCCCTTGCCCTGCTTCCCATCTGCAGCCAGGATAATACAAAACCATGAAACCAAGTGCTGTATCACTGTTAGTCACTTATCCAATATCTGCCTCTCCCTTTTTCCTCACAAAACACAAGTCTGGCTAAATATTCACCTTTTCCATCCCTAGGGGGTGCTGGTACAAGGTTTTGATTTCCTGTTAAACGGATATGGATTCCCCTCTTTTTTCTTGCTTTAAAAGCGGAAGTGGGGGCCCAACGGGATGGCTCAGTGGTCTAAAGCGCCTGCTCGGGAAAGCTTGGGCGGCTTAAGGGACCGCGGTTCAATCCCCGGCACCACATGCTGCGCCAGCCCTGCCCTCGGGGTGGGCTGAGCCAGCCATAAAAATGAGTGAATAAACAAACAAAGGTTCTGAAACAGGAAAAAATAATAATAAAATAAATTAAAAAAAAAAAATAAAAGCGGAAGTGAAGTCCTAACTAGAAGCAACCACCTTGGACTCTAAGTCACTGTGGAAGGCACATGAGAAAGGCAGAAGGATCAGGGTGTCTTGCAGCACCGTGTACTGTGAACAATGCCAGCACCCATCTAACCGTGGATTTATACATTGTTTAAAAACCAGTCTTCTCACCTGTTGAAGCCATTGCTATTTGGGCTTTCTGTTACTTGCAGCCAAGTGCGTTGCTAGTGGACATACCAATCTACTCATAGAGAAGCACAGAGGACGCCAGAATCTTGGGCCATTGTGGTAAGGGAGTTATGCTCTGGAAAATGCTAAAAGCATCATAGTTTTCTTGTCCTTTCTCAAATGTCTCACACTGGTCTGTTTTCACACAGCTTTGAGCTGGCGTTTAAACATGAAATTTGAAGCATCACCCTGACGCATGGCACATTAACTTCCTCCCCCTGACCTCTAAGTACTCGTGCTGAATGCTTGAAGAATTATTACTATTCAGCTTGTACAAAGTTTTTAGCAAAGTTTCTAATATAAAAGACTGATCAGCTGAAAATGAGCCGCATTTTTATTTTAAATAGTGTATAGAAAGATGGTCTCGTTATTATTCCAATGTTTGTATAACCTAGTTTCCACTATTAAAATCCTATTTTAATTCCAGCTGTAGATACAGTTTTCATCTTTCATTGTTCAGGATGAAAACTCATATATAAGAGTTTCATGTGGACTCCATAACTATGTTTTGTAAATTTTTTATAACTTTATTACTTTTAGTGAGAAATAACAATGAGATAGTTTCAAAACACATTAGTAGGACAGCCACAATAATTAATACAATGCATACTGTTGCTTCATAGTAGTTGTTCAGACTACAAGATGAAGATATGATGACCTTTCTAAACATTATTGGAACAAATATTTCTTCTCATTGAGCTAAGATAAAGTAGTTGTATGTATAGTCCAATATTCCATTATAGTAGTGGGTTATCAGCAGAACTGCTATTGTCAGAAGCTGTTGACTTGAGCCTTTTACAACTCAGCATACTTATTTGGCTTTGATTTTTATGCCTTGCATTTAAACTTTTCTGCTGGATGACGAGGCCAAGTTAAAGCAAGACCTATATAACAAAACATGTAACTTTTGTATCTCAGAAGGTCAGTTAAATCCCCAGGATTTACATGCACAGCATTTTGTAGAACTTTTGCTAGTGTCAACTGTCTGGATGAGTCATGGCCATTGCTTGACCAGTTTGCTCTCTCTGAAAGCCTAAGAGAATGTTTTCTCTTTAGGTGATTCTCCTTAGGCACACTATACATTGTCGATCCCATTCCTCTGTTTTCCTCCGACAGAGGAACAAAGACAGAGGGACAGAAAATTTGAACAGAAAATTTGGGACACCACTCAGTTATAGGACATTACAGTACAGGTTCTCTTATGTTCTGAGTCCTCACTGTCCTTGAAGGGCTAGGGCCAAAATATTGGCTATCCTTGTAGCCCTTCTTTTTCTCTAATTTTTGGTCTGCAAACTTAAGTTGTTAGCCCTCCAGAAGAGGAGCTTAGTGATATTGTTACTCTTTAACATACATACTTGAGCTTAACAACACTGTCTTTCTGAATATCAAATGCCTTAGACTTAATGTGAAACTGATATTTTCCATCATTCATTGATATTCTAATAAATCCCTATATAATGTGATAAAAAAAAAAACAGTTGCACATTTTTACACAGCAATTTAGAAATCTAACCATATACAAAATTGTAGCAGGTCAATCCTATGGCATTTTTCCTTGTCTCTTATTCTATTCTATTACCCTTTTTTGTTTTTTTTTTAAACAAACATTTACTTGAGGTTATAGCAATAATTGAAGTGACATTAGAAGCAGCACACACCTAAAAGGCCAAAATTACAGGCATTCCAAGCATGGTTTTAATATTACACATTGCTATGCTCAGTGTCAAAACCTGTTGGAGATTCAAAAACAGTGGTTACATGCCGTAGGTGGCAATGTCTCCACCAGATGCATGTTGTCAGGCCTGAGGCCCTCTTCCATTCTTGTCAAGGGGTATGCTAACCTTCTCTCCTTTCAAACAACTCTGTTTTGCAAAATTTTTATGTAATGCTCACTGTAGTTACTTTCAAGTGCTAACTTGTAGGTTCCCATAGTCACAGCTCATATTTCTACATAAAGAGAGAGATGATTTCTAAACCGGTGCCATGTGATTGATGGATTGGGTTAAAGATGCCTACACATGGCACACAGCCACACTCCAGGCTTCTGAAAATATGCAATTGCACTGCATCCTTCAGATCAACGCCATTGTCTGTCCTGGTTCCAATTGTAGTCTTGGCATATTATTTCTTCTCATTTTGCTTTAAAACTTAAATGGTATTATGTACCAAATGTCAGCTTATTTATCTTCTTCTCACTCTCCCATTTAGAGAAGTATTAACTAAAGAATGTAGCAATGAAATAAAGTCATCAGTTAAACATCAGCATTGTTAACAACAGTCACCACTGGCTGAGATATTCACTATGGCTAAGAATTGTGCTAAGCGCTGCACATGCATCAGCTTTATTAGACTTCACCAGTCTATGGAGATAAATAGGGAGGCTTTCACTCAACCATTATTGAGTTTTAGGAAGAGCAAGACTCTGGGATGTAGCCTTAAAAAGGGTAGATTCATGTGCCCACCCCACCTAAGAAGCAGCACCTGTGCAGATGGTGACGTCTCAGAGTCTGATGAGGATAGAGACATTATGAAGACATGGGTATGAAAAAAGGAGGAAACTAACCATGTACAACAGTGCCTGAACTTAACCAAGCCTCACTGGGAAAAAGATGCTAAACCTTGTTGTTAAGGTTTATTAAGGTAAAAGGGGATAGTGACACTAATGTGGGAGTGACAAACATTACAGGCAGATGATTAAGATGTTGTCAACAGCACAGAGACAAAAATGTCAAGCGACAATTCTGACATACTGGAAATAAGGTCACTAGTTTTGGAGTAAGAATGAGTGAGAGACCAGACTGGTGGATAGGCAGCTGACAGATCTAGAGGGGCGTGGTTGGATTTTATCCTAAGCACAATGCAAGGGCATCCAAAGATAGTGGTGTCTATGACTGTATGAGTGAGGATGAGTTAAGAAGAATGATCAGACTTAAATTCAGATTTAGAGAAATTAAGAAACTTTGCCTGAAGACACATAAAATGGAAGTTCTTCAAATCTCTCCTATCTTCTTGTTTTATCCCAGTCAGGTATGTTACCGCTATCCATCGAAGGACATTTTAGAATGTGAAAAGTCTGTATCCTTGGTAAGGGTCAGGATTCCAAAGGTCTTGCCTTTTGTTTCTTCTGTTTGGTGAATCAGACTTGGGAGTCTGTATTTCTAACATTCATTTGTACCTGTCTCAAAGCCCATTTTGACTGATAACATTTTATCTAAACAAAAATTAAGGCATTTCGGGAGGCCATTCTCCTGCTAGCAAAATCCTCATTGTTCAACTTCACACTGACAATGTTAATATGTGAGGTACTGTATACAGATGAGAAGCCTAAGGTCCCACTAGCCACAGGTCACACAGATAGAAGGTTCTAGCCGAAAAGGCCAGAGTCTGCAACCTGGGAAGCCAAACTCTCAGGGGTATACAGCTATGTGATTCTTTCTGATCAGTATTCCTCCCTGCAAGAAGAAAGGGGAGAACGGAAAAGAGAAGTGAAGGGGCTTACTAGAAGTAGCTTCAATATAAAGAACACGCATGCAGGATATTATTTCCATGGCTTTTAACATTTTTAACTCAACTTGTGTTTAAAGGTCTATAAAGTCAATGCTATAGATAAGAGTAAGAGTAATACTTTTTTTTTTTTTTTTAGTTCTAACTGGATCTCACTTTTCTTCCTTACTATTTTAATGTTAAGCACTGTATCTGATTAGAATTGTTACTAGGATATTCATTTTGGGTAAAATAAGTAGAGACTAAAATATTCACAAAATCCAAAATCCTTATTTGCTTGGATCCCTGGAGGCCTTTAAAAAAAAAAAAAAAAAAAAAAAAAAAAAAAAAAAAAAAAAAAAAAAAAAAAAAAAAAAAAAAAAAAAAAAAAAAAAAAAAAAAAAAAAAAAAAAAAAAAAAAAAAAAAAAAAGAAGACTTTGATCTCTGCAGATTAACCACACGTCTTCCAGATCTAGTCCTTTTAATCTCTGAAAGGAGTGGCTTTCCCCATAGGGTAAAAGGCATACTGAGATATGAATTTGTCCTAAATGTTTCCTTTAGAACCAGGCTTGTTTCAGAAAACTTTTGGTAATGTTGTGACTCCTCTGTTCTCCAAATCATCTATCTATACATAGTAATATATTTATACATTCTACCCAGAAGACTAGAACAGATCAAAATATGTATATATTTCTTAGCATTTATAATCATTTAACATTAAGGAGCTCAATGATACTGATCTCATTTTTGAAATTATATCCTTTAGGAAATTGCCTTAAGTTAGTGTAATGTAACTGTTCCTTTCATTTTTGAAAGAATTCATCTTGTTAGATCATGCTTAAATAAGAAGTAGTAGTTCATAGCTTTATACAGTGCTTTAAAGAATGATAAATATTACAGTATAATATTCTGTAACAAAAGAATTAAATTGGGGCTGGGGAGATAGCTCCGAGGCACAAGTGCCTGCTGGGCAAGTGCAAGGTCGTGAGTTTGAACCCTGGTTCCACAAAAAAAAAAAAAAAAAAAAAAAAAAAAAAAAAAAAAAAAAAAAAAAAAAAAAGAAAGAATTAAATTGATCCATGTAATATAACTTGTTAAAAATAATGCAATTTTATAATAGTAACTTCTCAAATAAATGATAAGTTACTCAATTTTAAAAGGCTGAAACCCATTCCTGAAAATGCTATAAAACTCAAATCTTATATAAATAAATTGAGAGAAAAAGTAAAAGATAAATCTTGATAACCTTATTCCATTAAAGAACAGTGTATGAAAAATACTGAAATGGAACTATAGCACTGTGAAAATTTATTTCTCAAATTAGAGTAGAAATATCAAGGGTTTGGAGCCAAAGAAAAGTGTGTATGTGTGCATGCATATATATGTGTACATATGTGTGCACATGCATGTATGTGTGTTCATACACGTCTCTTATTTTGTCCTGAGGCAAGAGGAAGCCTCATCACTTAGTGCTTGAGTCTCTAGAGAGAGAAAAAGCACTGACAGAAATCTTCTGTGTTGAAAACCTAGAAAGAAATAGAGTTGGAAGCAGTTTAGCAGTGCTAGCAGACCTCTAGTCCTCATCTATTTACCTCATTTCATTCTCAAAAGCCCAGGAAGTGAATCTCATGTAGATGATAATCATGTAAGTAGTACTTTCTCCATTCTGAGACACAAGAAATTTATTGGAGGTGACTTAGCCTCAAGTCTTTTTCTGTTATTTTTCTCTTCCTGTCACCTATATAGAAAATTAGGCCTCAATAACTCACTTTCTATCAGTAAATTATGTGAACATGAGAATAGATGGCATCCTTTGACTACAGAGAGTAGAGGGAAATTCTGTCAGGGAGGCTAATCTGCAAGCTGGGGTTTTTCAGGGAGGACTGGTCAATACAGGCACGCATAGGAAGATTCAGGAAGTAAGAGATAGGTGAGAGTGAGAAGGCAGAAAATTCCTTGTTAATTTCCCTTGGCCCCAAGGGACCCTGTACCACTGTCCACATGCTTGAGACACCTCCTTAGGCACGCTTCCTTACATAACATACAAAAGGGCAAGCAATGTTCCTTGTAAACATGGCTGAGAAGTTTCTATAAGGGACACTTCCAACGGCAAAAACTCCACAATGGTAGAAAGAAGGATTCTCATATAAGAAGTGTTCATTACCCATCCACTACCACCATTATCACCAAAATCCATTTATATTGAATCTTCACTGTATACCAGGCACTATGTTAAGCTCTTGACATATATCATCTCAATTCTCGCAACTGTTCAGTCGAGTAGACACCATTCTTATTCCTCCTTTCTAGAAGATGAAACTAAGACATGGGCAGCAAAGTTACTTGTTCAGGGACAGAGGATCCTAACCCAGAGATCTGATGTCTGTACCTGCAGATAACTTAACTGCTTCATCCAAAAGATTTGTCTTGACTCCTTACTTCACACCAGGTTTGGTGAGGCAGAACGAAGGGAGTCAAATAGCGACAAAACAAACGTGTAACTCTAATGGCACCAAGGACCCTGAAGGGCAGTTTGAAACATAGTGATACTGTCTGTGCAGGTGACCTGCTCTCATTTTGTTTTACTTTCACAATATTCCTAGTCTTGCTTTATTTAGGGACAGAGAGGAAAACTGTTGAGACAGCTGACTGAGGACAAACTTCTCAGACACTCCTTAACTGTGAATCCATTATTGCACTCTGAGGTAAGTCACATTTTAGTTGCTATTAACAAATTATTTAGCTTGGAAGCCTATGTGGTGATTACATGCACATTAAAAGTTTCAGAATACTGATTTTACTTTAGCTCAGTTATGCTTTTTCATATACAGATTTCCAACTGCTTATGCAACAGAGCTGGGCTCTGCAGTGGCCATTCACTTGGGCAGGCAGGCAAGAGATGACCAGCCGGGGAGTCCGCAGTTAGGCTGGAACTCATAGTAATGCTTTAGTTTCTCATTTGCTTGTAAAATGTAAAATCTGGCCTTACCAACCGTTTTTATTTCTGTTCCAAGCACTGGAAATAAAAGGTTTGTGCAGATGTTTTAAGGAACCCTATAGACTATCCACAAACTTTTGTGGTCAGTAGAGCCACCAGAGCCAGAAGCAATGAGTCACTGTAGACTGAATGCTGCTTTTTCTTAAAGTATTGTTTTGGTCTTGTCCTCGGGAAAGTTGGTATGCTCAAGGGGCATGAAATACACAAACGTTGCTAGGTCGAGAAAGGGGCTCTTGAGCCTGGGTGGAATTATGTGAATGTGCTCTGTAGCCAAATTTCAACTTTCCTGGTTATTTCTAAGATTGTGCTTGACCCACAAAGAAATGTAATCTAGAACCATCCCAAACTGGTGAATCTGGTCTAAAGCTTCATTTACACGAAAGAGAAGCTGAGGGTGTGAGAGATGAAGTGGTAAGACTGATGCTAGCAGTTTGAGGGTAGCAAGGATATGATTAGAAAAAACTCCAGCCATCTAAGAGCTTCAATCTGTCACTCTTTAACTTTATTCCTTGATGAATGTTAGACTTAAACTCCTAATTTCTTTTGATGTCATTGCTTCTTCTCCCGTTTTTATACCTTGAATGTGGTAACCCTGGTACCTCCAGTGGCATAAATTACCCCATCAGCTACCACTTTCAAGTACCACTGGAGGAGGCATTAGCTACAGAACTGCTGTGTTTTCCTCAGGTCACAGAGTCTTGAAGAGTTTTGAGCAGTTTTCAACCAGCATTGCCAGCAACATTAAACAGCTTCATAAACTGAAGAAATTTTATGACACATCAACATATGTGAAAAGATTGTGTATGTGCTAACAAAATTGCAATAATTTTATTGATGGTAAAATGTGAGAAATATGGGAGCTGACTGTTCCAGCAGTAGGGTCAGGAGAAATCGCTTCTATTCTGTGTGATGGAGAGACTCAAGAAGAGAGATTGTCAAGTTGGAAGTAGGAAGCAAGGGGAACTTTGTGAATTCAGTCACAATGGGAAAGTTAGCAGGGGTAAACCTTAAAATTTGTGCTGTCCGGTAGGATAGTCACTTTTCCTCATGAGGCTATTTAAATCTACATTATTGGAGCAAAGGAGGGGAGGACAGGAAGATAGCTGGGCAGCATAAGTGCCTGCCAGGTCCTCAGTTTGATCCCTGGTACTGCCAAAAAAAAAAAAAAAAAAAAAAAAAAAAAGGTGAAGTAGGATTTAAAAACTTCAATTCCTCTGTCCCATAGCCACATTCAGCCAGTAGCTGCTGCACAGATGTCCAAGCATTGCAACATTCAAGAAGTTCTTTTGGACAGCAATAGAAGCAGCAGCGTAGAGGAAGGGTGGGTAGATGGGAGTGAGGCACAAGGCAATGGCTATGGACGAGATGTCTGTGTCTTCCCGAATCGTAGGCCAAGATTCTAACCCTTTAGGGGATGATACTGGAGGGAGATTGGATGGTGACTGAGACGCAAGGGGGAACCTTGATGAATGTGATGAGTATTCTTACAAACATGCCCCAGAGAGCTCTCTCCATGTTTCCCCCGAGCTGACGTAGGGAGAAGATGCTCTGTGGACCAGGAAGTAACCTTCAGTAGGTTCTGAATCTGTTTGGTACCCTGATCTTGGGTGAAAAGGAACTGTTGTCCCCCAAATATTTCTAGACACTCTAAGAATTTCCACTTTCACACAGTGACATGATGTGATCCAGTTGCTAATTTAACTATATGTGTTTATACAAATACATCACATATTAGAAAAAAAAAAAGTGTACCTTTCTCTAGTTGTCCACAACACAGCCCCAGGCCTCATCTCAGGGAGCAGAGTGGATGCTGGGTTTCCATCCCCACTTGTCTCCTTCCTCAAAAGTCTTCGTGCAGTGCACACACTGAGCAACTGCACACAGTGGCCCTGCTGGGACCTGAGCCACTACTACTGTAGGTCTACAAACGAGAGCTGCTCTGGTTACAGTGAATGAGGGGAAAGGGTAAGCATCTCTGTCAGGTGTCAAGGACTGAATAGAGGAAGTTTGGCTGAGAACATGTAAATCACATGAGAAACACTGGGAGTGAAGAATGAAAGCCAGAGCCCTCTAGTCCCTCAGGACTGGCATTCAAGTAGAGGTAAAAAGCCATCTAAAGGAAGAGAGTCAAAACCTGGGAGAGAGGAGACGCATCGAAGCAACGCTTACCTGGAAAGGTAGCTCAGCACGGTAGCAGGCCCTCATCTGAGCCACAGTCAGGAGTTGCCGGGGGTCCTGGTGAGCACAGCTCTGCACAGGACACGCTGCCGCCTGGGCCCAGGGACAGGCCCTGAGAGAGGACAAGAGGCTGAGTGGTGTGGACTAGGAGGCTGGCTTACATATATGGCTCAGCCCAAGGCTTGGAGGGAAAGAAGAGAAGGGGAGCGCGTCCCAGCAATGCCTGGAATGCATCAGCTGTGCAAAACGAAACTCCTGGGAAAGCCACACGCGTCTTGCACTGCGGTTCAAGGAAGTAGTAATGGGATAAAGAGCTTTAGCTTCCAAGCCGGGCCGGAGACCATTCTAGGGTTGGAGTCAGGGACCCACATCTGACGTCAGGGTGAGAGGAATTAAAGAGCCTGCCTAGACTTCTAGGATCAGAGGAATCTTGAAAAGAGCCAGTAGGTAACCTGAGTAGCCAGCTTCCCTGAATGCCCGGGCAGGGGAGCTGAACTGCTAGGTTTAAGCCACTAAAGGAGACTTTCCAGAGCAGAAGTGAATTTGTGGAAAATTCCATTATTTGTTTTCAATAGGCCGGTGCCTTCTTGAGCCTGGTTTTTAAAGCACCTGCACCAAATCACCACAGATTTCCTGCAGACTTCTCGGATCCTCTAGGGACCCAGGGCCTCTGCACCTCTGGGCATCAGGCTGGGGAACCTGTGTCTTAGCCAGCTTCCAAGTGCTCCTCCTCGACCTGTACTGTGAAGTCAGAAGGATTAGGGAAGGAGGGTAGTGCTTCTCCAGTTTGGGGTGGAAGCATCAGAATCACTTGTTAGCATGTGGACTATGGGATTCTAACTAGGATTTTCCATTCGGTATTGGGCTGGTGTCTGAGTATTACACTTCTAATGAGTTCCTTGTGATAGTGTAGATCTGGGCTCCACACAATGAGATCAACTGAGAATTTGTTTTTACCTGCAATTTCTTAAAACTCAGAAGTGTAAAATCCCACTTTTCACTCATCCCATAAGTGAGCAGACCTTCACTGCCCAGGTGTTCAGATGACTGACACCCAGACAGACCCCTTTTTCACCCTATGAGATACCTCTGGTGTGGTCTTGAATTGACAATACCAGAAGAGAGTCCATGTGGCCAGCACGAACCTTGCCTATTGTTCTGGCCCCAAATGTCAATGCTACCATCCACCTTGTCCTTCCTTTGTGTTTGACTGTCATCTGTTCTGTATCATCTTAGCCTGGGCTCACTGAAAGCAGCTTCTACCTTTGCTTGTCACAAGAGATAGCAGGAAAAAAAAATTACAAAAAAGAGAGAGAGAGAGAAGTCTGAAAATATTCTGAGTTTTAGCCAGGGTTATTGTCAGGAGGCTTTCTGGGACAGGATGTCTCCTGCATTAGCTAGCGGAAGCCCAGCTTTTGATAAACATGATTCTGCTTCGTGCAGATCAAAGGGGGCCATTTATTCAAGGAAAGGATGGAAGTATTTGATGAGGCCCTTCTGGAGACTCCCCATAAACAGGATAAACCATCAAGGAAAGCTCAGCCTACAGCCCTGGCGACAGTCACTGGGAACAATGGGGCAGGGAGAGCAGAGGGTGGCGCGGAAAGAGCCCGCGACCCGACCCGAGGAGATTGTTCTGCCAAGAGAATGGCCGTAAACAGGATTAGCTGTAATGAGATAATCAACTCAGGACCTGGACATCAGTGCTTCGGAAAGAAAAGATGCAGAAATAGCTGGTAGGGTGAGAGGATTACCTAGTAGGGGAAAAGGGCATTCCTTTCCTAGCATCCGTTCCCCACCCTTCCTAAGGATAAAAAGTGAGTGGCCAGAACCAAAGACATTGCTTTGTTAGAATGGAAGCATGAGGGCCTTTAAGGCACTGGCAGGACATGGGGATATTTTTGGTGCTTACCTCTAGGCAAGAGGGTACTAGTAGCGTCCAAAGGCGCAGACCAAGGATGCTGCTTAGTGTCCTGTGCTGCACAGTTCAGCTTCTCCCAGCGAAGACATCACGTTCAAAGGAAGAAACCCTCTGCCCATGATATGAGATAATGCCATGATGCAAGATCCTGGTAGGACACTGAGGGCAAGCTGGGTACTGAGTGAGGCAACACGGGGAGAGGAAGCGGGCAGGTGTTCCTGGGGCTCAATCCAGGGGCTGTTATCAGGTTATCATCCCCCAAAAGTCAAAACTATTAAATGATTGAGGTGATCATTTAAAAAATAAAACCTACTTATCTATCCACAAATGGGATATAGTATTTCTGTGACATTGAATTTTCAGGGGAACACTGGGGCAGTGCCTCTGAGATAGAGTGCTTTCCTAGCATTTGAAAGGCCCTGGGTTTGACCCACAACATAGGAAAACGAAAAGGAAAATCATAGGAAGTAGTAGGGAAACAAGTCTACAGAAAGCCCCTTACGGGGGCAATAGTGCAAAACTGGGAGGTGTACTGTTTCTTTTAGAAGAATCTAGACTAGAATCTAGGTTCATCTCCTTTCTCCAGTTGCACTTAAGATCTGCATGGTGGGCTCATTCTAACAGATGAATCTGTGCTGGTGCCTACAGAACTTCACATTGGTTTCTAGTAGTCTTCGGGACAAAACAGCAATGTCTTTGTACTTGAAAGCACACCTCTGAGGAGGCCCTTGCTCCACAGCATCCGGTGCTCTCAGGGTCAGTCACAGTGAACCACCACAGGACACACACCACCCACCCAACCCTTTGCACTGCAGGCCTAGAAGGACTTTTCCTGTCCCTCCCCTGACACTTCTTTAGAGCTAGCTTCTGTCTACCCAGCTTTCTGTTCCCTGGGCTGGTGGTCTTTCTCTAGAATAGAACCTACCTCCATCCTGGTGTAGCCTGGACAATTCGCTTATAGGCTCATGAGTTCCTAGCACTTCCATGCCTAGTTGAACTTCTGATGCACACCAGACCCATCACAGATATTTGTGAAAAGTCTAAGAGGATTTGTACTCTGTCATGTTTCGTGTCTAGAGGGCCACCTAAAACCTCAACAGTTACAAGAAGGCAGGCTTTTTAGAGATGGCTGAACCTAGAGTTTGTAATTGATTCATGGTCTAATGCCAGCATTAAGGGTGTGACTGCTACACCTGCGCTAGGCCAGGTAGTCTGTATACCATATAAGGGACAGAAAGAAGCTTGCCTACACTCTGTCTCCCTCATTTTACTACAATCTTCCCAACATGAATTCTTGTCTTCTGCCAAACTATTCTGCCTTGGAGGAAGTGATTATGGACTGCAACTTCCACAAACAGTGAGCTAAATAAACTTTCATTTCTTAAACTTCGGACATTGGTATTTGGTTTTAGCAATAAGAAAAAATTAACTAGACTACGCACTATCTTATGTCATTCACTCTATCCCGAGTGTCACGAGTATCCTTGTGCCATAGGAAAGTGTGCGGATCCCTCAGATAAGAAGTCATATGGCCGGCCCCTTTTGTGCCCCTTTTGTAACCTGAAGCTTACGTAGAACTCTGGCTAGGGGAGATAAGTTGGTCAGTTTCCCTCAAGAAACTTCCAGAAAGACCATAGTATAGAAATGTTTCACAGGAAGGAAAAGAAAAAAGAGTGAGACAAAGCCAGAAAGCATGCCAAAGAAAAGAGTTTTATGTATATAGCACAAGGCTCTGGGCAATAACAAAAAAGTAGTAAATTGTCTTCAGGAAACATGACCAAAAGACCATTGACTTGAAGACCTGAGGATAAAATCAGCATTTTCAGCAAAGTGGTCCCCAGTTGGATTTTGGAACAAAGACTAAAGTTATCACTAGCTCAGTTACAGAATCTACAGTGCAGAGCAAAAGCTGCTAAGTTGGAAGCCCTCAGTGTGCAGGGAGAACTGTGGCTCTGGAGATGACAGGGAGGGCTCAGACTCACAGCATTGCTCAGAAGTCACCATCACTACATAGAGTTTGTGTCAGAGGTGGTCCCTGGGGATCTGTGGAACTATGATGAAGTCAGAGAATAAAGCGTCAAGTGAGAATGGGGCTCAGTAGAATGCTGAACAGTTCCACAAGGTACTGTGTATCTTCATTTAGCTCCTCTCAATTAGACTATAGACTTCTTAGTCCTAGAGACAGCTTTAAAAACTTCTATTTTTTTTTTCTCTTCAGTCCTTTGGAACTAGGAGATGCTAAATTTTCATTAATTGTCCCCCATCCTCTAACTTTCAGAAAGTGTTTTCCCTTTGCCTGCATCTCCTTTACTTTTAACTACAGCAAATCCCTGACTTATTAAGTCCATGGTTTGAATTGTGAACTTTCACAGATACAACAGACCCTGAGCTAGGGACATTCATAGATGCAACCAAATTCCAGAAATTGCTCCCATGTCTGCCAGATGATGTGAAAGTTGTGCTGCTGCTGTGTGTTTACTGCACAGTATGAGAGTATACAGTGTTGGTGCATACATCTGATTTTTTATGCTTTATACAGTATGTTCATGCCAAGGTTGTGTAAGATTTACTTTGTTTGGCTTTCAAATGAATCCAATTTAGAAACATTCTCCTGGGATGAAACCCACACATCAATTGGGACTTAATGTACTAGATTCTACCATCTAAGGACTGGAACATGTCTTTTGCAAGTTGTTGGTAGCTTCTGCTTCTCAGCCCACTGGGCCTATTCTTGGGTACCTTTTGCAGTGTCTGTGCCCTTCTGGTCTTTGGGAACCTGCCTCTTCTTTCACAGCTGTCACTCTTGGCCTGAACGCCACTACATTCTCTTGGTTCTGCAGCCAGTCTTCCTTAACATTGCTCTCAACCTCCCATGCCAGTCATGTCTTTCTCCTCATCTCTTGAAAGCAGATGAGGGAGCAAACTGCTCTTCCTCCTTCTCTTCTCTTGTTTTACACTTTACCTTGACCATCTCCTTCATAGTCTCATCTGTAGCCTCTCTGGGGGTGAATCCAGACCCTGATCTCTTTCCTGATCTTTTAGGGGCTGGTAGTTGGGGCCTGAGAGAGGATGCTGTGCCAGGTCACCATTGGACAAAGTGACTAGTAGCATAGGGCCAGTGTTGGAAGCAGACTTCTGTTTGTGAACTGAACAATCACAGAAGTAGGAGACAGCCCAGAAGAAAGACATTTTAGAAGGGTGCTAGGGACTGAATACTTATTGACTCTTGACCAACAGGTTGATATGTTAGCATTCACTGTAGGTTACATCTGTGTGTCCCTCCCCTAAAGCCTTGGGTGTGTGTGGGTCATGATGGTGAGGCCACCATGGATTCATCTGCCGCTGAGTTCATAGGGGAATGTGTTGTCAGAAGGCAGCATCTAGTAGAATGAAATAGGAGTTGGGCAGCTGAGTATTAGAAGATGTGGTCACTCGGGTGTGACCTAAATGCGTGCATCCCCCCGCCCTTTCCTCTCATCATGCTGGGAGGAGCTCTCCTCTGTGGTAGGCCCTCCGCCATTCCAGTTCTGAACTCGAGTCTGAACTTGAGTCTACTGAACTTGTGAGCCAAAACAAAACTTTCCTCCCTTGAGTTGTGGGTGTTGGAGATTGGGTCTCAGCAATGGGCACATGACCAAGACAGGAGTTGGTCCCTTAATGTGATGGTATTTGGGGTGATGTCTTCAGGAGGTTACTGGTGCTAGGTAGAGTTATCAGAGAGGAGGCCTCACAAATAAAATTAGTGCCCTTCGAAGTGTCCTCAGAGAGCCAGCTTCCTCTTTGTGTCATGAGAGGACACAGAAGGAAATTGCTGCCCACAAAGCTGGAAGCAGACCCTTGGACATCTGTCTGCAACTGCCTTGACCTTGGACTTCTGAGCCTCAGAACTGTGAGGAGTGAAATGGCCCCTGTGGGAGCCAACCAGCCCGTGCTGACATCCTAGAGCTGCCTGAGCTGCCTGAGACAGGGATCCGGTCCACCAGGACACAGGTAGGAAGCACTGAAGCCTAGATGGGAAAGGGAGATTCCAGGTCTGGGCTGGTCTGCTTTGTCCCTTGTTCTGACCCCTCACTCAAGATATTCTCCAAGATTGCACTCTTCACAAATATCTCAGCACTTCTTTTCTCATTTTGCTGGGTGATCTCATCCACTCCCGATTCCAGGTAACGTGGTTAGGTTGGGAGTTTCCAGATGTGCATCTCTGGCATCAACTCCAAGTCTGTAAGTCTGCCTACAGATCTCATGTGACCCTAAAAGTCAGCATGCCCCAACTGAAGCTTTGCGCCTCTCCTCCACCCTGACTCTTTGCTGGATAATAATGCCACCCTCTACACAGTCATCCAAGCCAGCAGCCACATAATCATCTTTGCCTCATCCATCTTTTCTATCTGTAAGACAATTTTACCTCTAATTATTACTGAATTTGCTTCCTTTTCCTTCTGCACTGAGAATTTTTGGGTCATCTTTTCATCCCCTCCTACCTGGATATTCCAGTAATTATCTAACCAATCCCATATATCCAGTTTCACAACCTCCAAGTCAGCCCTGCATGCCATTTCATGATTTTCTTTCTAAAGTGGGAAGCTGAGGACTTCACTCCATGGTCCGATGACACCTCCTCACCTACTATCAGATACCATTTAACGACAGTGCTTCACACACAATTCCCTTCCTGCTGCGGCCTCCTCTGCCTCTGCCTAGGCTTGTTTGTAGACTTTTCCCTGGCAGGACCTCATGCTTCAGCTGAAATTAATGACAAGTTCCCAAACAGACCATCATGCACCATAATTCTAAGCCTTTGTGCCTAAAATTCTTGGCCTACCTCTTTCCTATTTTCTAAATTCTGGGCTCTGCTGGGGCAGGGACCTCGTATCATTATTTCCCTCTCCTTGGTAGTTAGAATAGTGTTGTTCAAACTGTGTTCTTTAGGAGTTATTGAAAGTCATTCCTCAAATGAAAATCCATGATCAAATGGGAAAAGCTACACATTCACAATCCACAGGAACTCAGAGAAGCCTTCCCTACAATCCTGAGTCAGATAGAGCCCCTTAAGCAAATTCTGAGGATACATGAGCAAGAGGCAAAGATAGAGATGTGCCCAGACAAAGAATGATGGGGGAAATCAGAGGATGAACTGAGCCAAGCCCCAGAGTATTTGAAAGTACTTAAGAAATTTCAATCAGTTACAAGAGGATAATGTACTGATTGAACTACCCTAGTATCTCCAGAGACTAAAATTCAAAACCTGCCTATGAGTATCAAAACATTTTACAGTGCAGAGATCACATCCTCCAGGATGCTCTATTCTCAGACTCGTTCCTGTGGTCAGACTCAACTTTAAACTGGCTCGTGCCACCTGTCAATCACATCCCTCAGCTCACTTGACACGACACTCATTGTCCCCCTGTTGCTGTGGTGTCTTCTGTAATGACCTCTGATCACAGTGCTTTCAGGTGGTCACGTACACTGGTGTGCAGCATACAGCGAATACTCAACGTGTTTATTGAAAACAGTTAATTCAAACACACTTGTATGCGGACTATTTGCCTTGAAGCTACAGAAATGAAAACTCAAGAAACCGGAGCCTGACCTCAGACCCTTGAAGCCCTGGGGAGCATTTCCTGCAGCTGCTCTGACTGATTCTTCATTGTTCCTATCCAGAAAAAAGCGAACTATTTCCTATTTACTGACAGATGTGGTTCTATTTCAATCTGTAATGTGCCCCCAAAGCTGCATGTATTTAGAGGGTGGCTGAATCTTTGAAGCACTATATTTGGCAGCGAATCAGCACCCTGATGAGTTTGTAGCTGACTCGGGTCTGGTTAGAGGTGGGTCAGCGGGCGGTGACCTGAAGGTGCCTCCCTTAGCTGTTCCTGCCTTTCCTCTCTGCTTCTTGGCTGTCATGAGTCGAACCCTTCTCTTCTGCCATTGCCCTCTGCCATCCCATTTCTGTCTCGGAGCCAGTAAAATGCAAACTAACTCTGTGAGATGAAATAAACCTCAGCCATAGGAAGGTGGCCAGGACCCAGGAGCAGGAGCAAAGAACAAGGCGAGAGCCCTGACTGTGATATCCAGTACACGCCTCAGAGACAGCCTGCTGTCCTACTGAGTATAGGGTACATTACCAGGTCTGCCCAGAGGCAGCGTCACACGGGGCTGCGAGCCAGCGCTGGGTCTATGAACAGCCAGGACACTGGCTTCCCACCTTGCAGGCTCTGTGACTCTGGGAAAGTTACTTGACTTCACTATTGCTCAGCTTTCTCCCTTGTAAAATGGAGGCGATAACCCTTGTGCCTACTTCCTATGATTCTCGTGAGGATTCGGTGAATCACTATTCGTGCAGACCTTAGAAGAATACTGGGTATGCAGCAATTTACTATAGAAGCGTTTGTGACATTAATCAGTTTTACTTTGTATGTTGGGGCAGGTTCAGGATAAGACAATAGCTAGGAGCAGATAACCTGAATCGTTGGCAGGCCCAGCACCTACCATTTCAGAATAGTGATCAGAATTATAATTTCTATTGGCTGATTCCATTCATAAAACAAGCTATGAAGTACATATTATCTTTTTGTTTTACAGAAAACAGTGGGCTCAGAGGCTGACATGTGCAGTGCTTCACAACTGCACATTACATGTGGGGCCAGGCTCCAAGTTCATTGCCAAGCTGAACACTTTCATCAAGTAACACTTTTGTAGGGGAGGTGTGGCTCAAAGCAGCCTGCTGCATCCTAAAGACTTCCGGGTCAGAGGTGGTTTAGAGTCTGCTTAAAGCACACACTATATTATACTTACTCTGTCTGTTCAGAGTGCATTAGTATCCTCATTGTCTCCAAGACAAGTTAAGCTGGCACACATGCTTATTCATATATGATAAGAGCTAATAAATCTCTTTTATCCTTCACCTTCTCAACTCCATCAGTTTTGTTCCCCAAATTCTTAGGTAATATTTTAAAAATGATCTGTACATAGCGTCTTTTAAAAACAATACATAAATATGAGATCTGTCTCTCAGTCTCTCTCTGTCTCAATCTCTCACTCCCTCCCTCTCTCCCATGCAGTCTCACAAACTCATGCAATCCACTGCCTTCTTTGTGCCCATCCCCATGGACAATTCCCACATTTTTCTTTCGAACTTGATAGATACCCTTATTTGATATTCTCTCCTCCTCTCCAGTTAACAGACAACTCATTGCCAAGAGAGGATCAGCAAGTTTCCTTAAATCTCACTGCAAGCCAGTGATAGGACCAAGATTAGCAGAAGATAGGCAAGGTCAGGTCCATAGTGATTTGCAGTAATGTGTCATAAGCTCAGAACACATTTGGAGGTGGTTATAGTAATACACACATACTTTTTTCAGCCCACTCAAAATATGAGATTGTGCATGAATTACACCGCTGTCTCAGAGGAACATTTATTTTAGAAATGATAATGTGTGTTTACATTTCCAAAGAAACATTAATGAGATCATACTTCTATAGTACTATAAGCTTTACTGTTCATATTCTCAATCAACAGATGAGAAAAAATGTGACATAGAGAAAGAGAATGATAGAGTGAGGCAGAAAGGGCGGTAAGGGAGGGAGAGGGAGAAGAAGAAGGGAGGAAGGGAGAGGGAGAAAGAGTGATAGAGTGAGTCAGGGAGACAGAGAGAAGGGAGGGAGAGAAGGAGGGAAGGAGGGAGGGAGGGAGAGAGAGTGGTAGAGTGAGGCAGAGAGAGAGAGAGAGCGAGAAGGAAGGGAGGGAGGGAGGGAAAGAGAAAGGGAGAGAGGAAGGGAGAGAGGGAGAGGAAAAGCAAAAAGAATCTCCTGGAGGTCTGTCTGAGCTTCTGTCAGCTCCATTTGGCTGACTTTTTATTCTGCATTATTACTGAAGTCTTATTGTTGATGCCATGTTCTGTACATTTCCAGCTTATTCTTAAGAAGCTGAAGAAAGTACACACATACATATATGTGCTATGCTCTGTGTGCACGTAGGTTTTCCAGTTGCTTTTCTGACTTTCAGCTTCCCTGATCTAGAAAGAAAGAGACAAGGCGGGGAGGACAGGGGAGGAGAGGGGAGCGGAGGGGAGGGGAGGGGAGGGAAAAAGAGAAGAGAAGAGGAGAGGAGAGGAATGAAGAGAGGGGAGGAGAGGAGAGGAGAG
>PVJA010007339.1:0-68978 GCA_004027025.1 Myocastor coypus | reverse complement strand
AAATTTTTAATTGCTCTCTACAGCCTATGCCGTATCTGGGTGGGACTTAGGATTTCCACAGCAGCCATGGTAATTTTTGTCCTACTCCTAAAGACAAATGTGTTAGTATTGTAGGCTCAATAATGTTCAGTGAAGTTAACCTGGATTTCTTTGTAATTTATTTGTTTTCAGTACTAAATGAAGCCTTCGTCCCGAGCACTGAGCCATCTCCACAGCCCTTTGTAGTATCTTCTTTTGAGATAGGATCTCATTAAGTTACTAAATGGTATAGGCTGGGCTTGGACTTGATATCCTCCTGCCTCAGCCTCCCAGAGTGCTGGAGGGATGGGCATGTGCCACCTCACCTGGCTCTTTTGGATTATTTTGAATATAGAGCCCACCTCTACCTTTATTGCTGCTGTATTATGTCTGCTTTGTTGTATGCCATGCTGGCGATCAACACCAAGGCCTCATGTCATCTGCACTTCTAAATATATGGCAAAGAGCCATTTAGAGGGTCACATAGCTCAGATATTTTGAAAAGGACATAATTTTTCTCTATTGTTGACCTTGTCATATTTCTCCTTAGTGACCCTCAAAATAACAGGGGACACCATAAATGATTCATCACACTTTGAGAACGAGGAAGCGCTGTTGATAATTATGTACGAAGGACAGATGCAACTGAAATTGGACCAGGCAGGATTTGTGGTCACCCTAGGTACATGGATCTTGGGGAGGTGGGGCCTCATCCAACGCTTCGAACCAACCGCGGGTGTCATCTTCCGTGCTTCCTCTATGGCGCAAGAGCACAGGTAGGCCAGTACACCTTACCAAAATATAAAATTCCTATGTGAAATCTACACCATCCAAGGCACTAATACATCCTTGCCAGTATCAATATGCCTGTATGAGCCTTGAAGTTATTTTTTTTTCTAAATCCATAATAAGAGTAATTTGTGCTCTTATGGAGCACAGATCAGCAGTTACTGCAAACCGGTGTGTGCTTCTGGGGTTCTATAGACCCTGGCACAGACACTTTGCAGTTGGAATCAGTAAACCGGGCAGCATAAACTCTGCCTCTTCACGATGCTGTTGTAAGAATGTCAGTGATACCCTGACTGACTCAGCAGATCATGGAACAGTAGACGGGGAAGAGCAGCTTGCTTTAGGTAAGAGAGGAAATGCTTGGCACGATGAAGATAGTGGTGACCGTGGAGGGTCCTGGATAGGACCTACGAAACCTTATTGGCATCTAAGAGATGCACTCGCGACCACTGCCCTAAGGCTCTGGCCCGTGTGAAGAGTGGCACCCATATGTCTTATTAAGGATGCCTGGCTGTGTGTGCTTATCACTCTCACCTCCTTATAATAAAAGACAGTGGTGGAAGATGCCGTGAGACCAACGGTTAAGAATCTTTCTTGAAGAACATAAATTCTGTATCATTCTACCTCACCTTGTTAAAATTGTTTAACTCGAGCCATTACATTTATGTTGGGTTTGTTTGTTTGGTTGGTTGGTTGGTTTTTAGCCAGATTAATAATGAAGGAAGATTGTGTGCAGGTGCTTGAGATGAAAACAGACCATCTCAAGTTATCGCCACCTCCTGTAGGAATGCATGTAATGCACACATCTGGAGGAATTTCTTTAGAGTGCTCTTCGTCTACACTAAGACTAAGAACGTTTTGGAAATATTTAGAGATGTTCTGGCTGTCTCTGTAGGTAGGGGCACCATGGGCTCCGATGAGTAGAGGTCAAGGTCTAACCCTTCACTGTCCAGGACACACGGTGTCTCTTCACAGATGTGAAAAGTGCCTTGGGAAATCCTGCGTAGAAAACATACTCAGATTTGGATCACATAGATTGTTTTGTTCCTATTTATGAAAGGTGATGCACAATTTTTAGGTCCAATGCCACTGAAAGGCACTCCTATATAAGCTTCTTATTCCATTCAGTGTAATTACTGGACTGAGAACTTTTTAAATCTTTACCAGAGCTCTCTTGATTAGCTTGTGCAATCCAGCTACTGTTTGCTTGCATTTAAACTATTTTATTGTAATAGCTGTATAAAAGCCATTACCGATTAGCAGAGGAAAAAGAACTAAGCAATATTTATAATATTTTCAAAGTAAATTAATGAAAGTCAAGAGGAACTATTCAAGCTTTTGTAACCTAAAAATGAATAAAATGTGTTGCTGAATCCAAATAAAACCAAAATGCAAAGATAAGAATTTTATAAAAAAACTGTTTTAACTCTTCTTCATAGAGGCTTAGATTTTAGTATCTATAGATGTTTATGATTATGGCAAAAAAAAAAAAAACTTGAATAGCAGCATATATATATATATATATATATATATATATATATATATATATATATTATAGGGGTCTATAGCCCTCATCAAGTCACTTGGAGTTTAGAGCAGTCTCCATTATGATTTTCATCGCTAATCATGTGAAAGTGGAATCATTTTATCTGTAGAAGATACTCAGCAGATATTTGTTGTCTGCTGTATGGCTGACTGTGTAAATGGAAGTGTGAACAAGTGAGTGTTTGGTCTTTGTGTTTTTGTTTTGTTCTGTTTTGGAGACAGGATCTTGCTACACAGCTAGCTCTGGCCTTGCACTCACTGTGTAGCCCAGACCGGCTTTGAACTTGTGACGGTTCTGCCTCAGCTTCTAGAATGTGGGTATTGTAGGTGTATTCCCCCATACCAGTGCTTGGCCATTTTAATTGTTGGAATTCTGTGGCATGAAGCACTGCCACACGTAATTAATGGTAGATATGTTTTTGGAAAACCTAGGAAGATACTTAGCTATAAAAGGCAGGGTAACGTCAACATTGAAGATATTTTCAGTGTCTTAGTTACTCTTCTCTCATTGCTGGTACAAACACCTGACACTCAAAATAAGGGAAGGAAAGGTTATTTAGCTCGCAATTACTGGAAGTTTCAGTCCATATTCAGCTGGCTCCAAGGCAGAGTGGCACAGGGCAGGGGGCAACTTTCATGGTGGCAGCTAAGAGCAGGGAGAGAGTAGCAGCAGCTCAAGCAGCTAACTTCTCTTCCTTCCTTACATTGAAATGCAAATCACCTGCCCCAGGGGAGGTGCAGCACCCATTCCCACAATAATCAATTACAATTTGCAGAAGCCACCGCATGACTGCATGAGGCTTTGGGGGGACACCTATACACAAACCATAACACTCAACATAGATCTCAGTCTGAACATAGATTGTCGTCACCAAAATCTCACCATGTTTACACCTCTCCTATATAATGACTGATTTGCACCTTTGAGCGTTTTACACTTTGGCTAATCCAAGTTTCAACAAACTTTCTACTTGTCAGCAGAGTGTCCTCTAAACTCCTAGATGACTTTGGATTTAGACTTAGACTTCACTGATAGAATTGATTGTGATAACCAATTCTGAGTTAAGGCTCAAACACTGTGTGTCACATGTGTAAACCCTGCTCGTTTAGGGGAGCAGACATCAGACCTAGATGATGAATCTCACCTCAAACTAATATGAGCACGATTCTGTCCTGATGACATTCTCTTCATATTGGTTACTTTATGGGACATTTACTTCCTGTATTTTGAATGGGAACTTACTGTGTTCATATCATAAACTGATCAGTAACCATATGAGCAGGTATGCTGTCTGCATTTTTTGAAGAAAGGTTACCTGTGGAAACAGGCTAAGGACATTTTCTATCTTGTGTGTATTCACAATCCCTTGTTCTATTCATGGAGTGTAGAAATTTGTGCAGGAGGATGATTTCTGGACCTCCTCACAGGGGCAGTGCCTCAAACATAGTATAAGTAGCTATCCGTAGAGCACATGTTCTGTTTCTTAATAGTCTCACACTGCCATTTAATAAATGCCTTTGGAAACCGAAAACTTAAATCAACTCTCACTGGCTGACTGTCCCAGCTTCTGTGTGAGTCTTCCTTCTTGGTATAACACCCATGCTGTTACATGAAGCTCCATCCCTACCGTCCCAAGTGGCCAGGACAACATTTGGCTTAAGGTTACAATAGTGGTGTTAGGTGTGACGGCCCATGTGGGGTGTTTGGGTTTTGTTACTCAGTGAGGGGTCATTGACTTACTACAGCTGGGATTAAAATCTCCATATGGCAGCACAGGTAATGGCTGCTGCATGCTGTACTTTAGGAAGCATAGAACATAAGAGACCTAGAGAAGCTGGATGTGACAAAACTTTCACAGCTCAACACGGGAGTCACTGTGTTGTGTCCTGGTAGTGTTGTTTCACAGAGGCGCATGACAGTGTGACCTGACCGGGAGGCAGGAGTTCATTCCCTGTGTCTGTTCCTTTAAAAAGCGTAGGTGGTGTCTGAAAATCAAAGCTCAGAAGGGTTCCAGAAGGGACGCTTTCTTCCTGCATGGGATTCTCCATCAGATCCTCTTGTTTTTAGTGACGCATTATGTTGGCAAGATTGAGAGGACCTCACAGGGAATCGTGGAGCTCGGGCTAGGGATCAGGACTCACAGACACTCCCGGCAGCCTTGGATGCCAGGCCGTGCTTCAGAAGCCAAGATCCTGGCAGATGCCGGCCCCCTACCTCAGAGCACCTGCCTGTTGCTGTGTGCAAAGATGCAGGCATTCGACTTCACAGAGGTCTAGACTTCAGATGCGAACCTGGCCTCTGAGAGCCCCTGGGAGCCACTCCCACCTCGTACGTGTAGAGGGAGTGTCGCGCTGCGCCCAGGTTCTCACCAAGATGGGGTTGAAATGAAGTTCCCACATTCGTGGCTTAGTAAATTTCTTTCTTTCCAGAGGATTGTTGTAGGAGCTTATAGAAAATCAGTAAATGTTTCCAAGACTTTAAGAACTCTGATGTTTATACTCAGCAAAAGATTGTTCATACATCAGCTCTTGGCAATAATAAGTTTTCACTTCAACTATAATAAAGACATTTAGGAAAGAATTCTTCTTTTCTTTTACAGATTGTAAGAATTACTATTTTTTAATATTTATTTATTTCTTGTTTCAGAACCTTTATTTGTTTATTCACTTATTTTTATGGCCAGCTCAGCCCGCGCCCTGAGGGCAGGGCTGGCACAGCATGTGGTGCCGGGGATCGAACTGCGGTCCCTGCAGCCGCCTAAGCTTTCCTAAGCAGGCGCTTTAGACCACTGAGCCATCCCGGGAGCTATTTCCCCAGCCCCAAGATTGTAAGAATTATAAATATAACTCTAACATTTTTTCCCTGAAAAATCTGAGAAAAAGGTATTCATGAACATTTCTGAAATTCAACGTTTAAAAAAAATGTAACTTTTGGGGCTAGCAAAATAGGTCAGTGGTCTAATGCACCTGCTTAGGCAAGCTTAGGAAAATGCAGGGATAGCAGTTCAATCCCCAGTACCGCATGCTGCACCAGCCCCACCCCCACGGCAGGCTGAGCCAGCCGTAATATAAATTAAAAAAAAAAAAAAAATTCAAAAAAGAAAATGAAACTTTGTGAAACTCAGATTTCTTCAGACTATTGATAAAGTCATCTTCAATAGAGGCCTTCAATGATTTTCTTTAATTGTCTGAAAATTTCTATTTAGAGTTGCCAAGTAAAATGTAGAGTGGTTTATTAACTTGAATTTAAGATAATAATTTTTCCAGTTCTTAGAGTATATGTCACATGTAATACTGGCATCTTCTCCAATATTTATACTTTCAAAATCTCGCTGATGGGGGGCCCGGGAGATAGCTCCATGGCACAAGTGCCTGCCTGGCAAGTGCAAGGTCATGAGTTCAAACCCTAGTCCCACCAAAATAAATAAAGAAATAAGTCTCTTTGATGTTCAAATTTAACTAGAAATTCTGTACTTTCTTTGCTCAGTTCAGCAACCCAATTTCCACCAATTTGTAGTTTTGCCAATGTCTTTTTTCTTCTATTTAGATGAGCAAGTAAATGTGCTAGGCATTTCAACTTGAATAAAATTTCTTCAGGGACCATACAAAAGCTCTGAGCAGATAATGTGAATAGTATGATTAGCTTGTGGCTAGGCAAAGAGAAAGGGCACTCAGGCAGCTCAGCGGGTGATGGTTCTCAGACGCTGGCGTGACAGGTGAGAGAACCCAGCCGCCCGCTGAGAACCAGAAAGGCTGGTCTAGGCAGAAGGCTGAGCTGCCCAGGAGAGCCTAGTCAGAGCTATGGTCAGGTAGACCGCTCTGGCGTGGCCAGTGTCATGCTTCCCTTACCCCACCCTGGCCATGACCAGACCAGTGCATTTTGGGAGGGTAGGACTGGCAGGAAGGAGGTCACCAGGGAGGCTGCTGCAGTGTTCTACCTCAAAAATGAGTCAGAACTAGAGCTGTGAAACTCAGAGGAGGAGGAACAGATGGCACAACCAGTCCACAGGTAAAATCACCTTTTCTCACTTACCAGTTAGATGCAGGCCTCATAAATAGCACGGCGCGTTCTCACTTCAAGATGTGGAGACGTGTCTGTGATCACGTTAAAAGGCCCCTTCCTATGCACTTGGCATCTCTGCACTTGGCGCGGGTGTCAGCTCCCTGTTAGGTGATTAGCTGCATGGCAGAGCCGCATGGATATCCTCTTCCTAGGCAGCTGACCATGGGCCTGAGAATATTCAAGTGAAAATGCTGATGCTCCTGTTCTTGACATTCCTTCCCAGCATCCTCTCTGGGGGCAGCAGGGTCTAGTTTCTCTCTGCTGGTCCCCATTCTGTTCCATCAGCCATTTGGCATTCTATCTTCCAAGGCCACCAGCAAGCTCTGGTGGAGAACCCCCCATGTTCCATAAGCTTCCCCCATGCTTTCTGAAGGATCCTCTACTTCTGAGGTGACTTGTTAGCTTGTGACATCGATCTTTCTCTCTGGGCCCCCATTGGGTCAAAATCACCTCCAAGCAATACACACTCTTAGACATCAGGTTTTGGGATCAGAGCCACTCTCTGAAACGCCCACCTATGTGGAATACCCCTGTTCCGGGCACCAGGCTTGGGCTAATAAAATAGCTTGACAGGTCAGCTTCTACATAGGGTTGCCCTCCTGCTGTCAGGCCCTAGACCTGTCTGTGATTTCTGCCTAAGCCAGGGGTAGCTCTCTTTCTCTGCTGCCTTGTTGAAGTTGCAGACTCTCACAACCCCCTGCATCTTGGTGCACTGATTAATTTTTCTTCCAGACAACTCCAAGAAGCTTTCTGCCTTCTGTCCACTCTGACTCACTTTTCTTGAGTCTCTGTGGCTTGGTTCCCTGTAGATCCCTGCTAGGCCTCAAACTTCTTGCCGACTCAGCTGTGTTCAGGAGTGCAATTCTTTTCTACCAGCAGACCGTCTTACATCAAATCTTCCTGCCAAATCAATCTAGAGATCCTCCCCAGCCCCTACTTCTCAGACTTCCCTTTTTTAAATGCTTTCTGTCGGAGTCATTCTTCTGATTCACAGTGGGAGCCATTTTTCTCTCCAGAACAACTTTTATAATCAACTATAGTTTGGAATAACTCATGTATCTTAAGATACCCAGCTTTAAGCCTGTGGTTTGGAGAGTCATGACAGGACTGACAAAACTAATAAAATTAAGATGTACAGTAGGACAATAATTAGCATATTATACAGTATCACTTTTGGTGCCAGCAGAAAATGCCCTATTCTGTCTGGTCCAATATAGTGGCTGGTGCTCACATGCTGCTGTTAAATGCAGGAAATGTGGCTAGTATGAATGAAAAGTTTTCATTTCCATTCATTAATTTTAATTAATGAATGAAAATTTAATTTTTTCAGAACAGTAACACGTTGAGTGAGCAAATTTGACTAACATATTACACCTACTCCACTCATAAAAACTCCACTCTTACAACGTGATCACCTACCTCCTGACACCATCACTTGGTGAGGATTTCAACATACAAACTTCAGAATGGACGCAAACTCTCAGGACATAGCGGAAACCAAAATAGAAACTGTGGTTAGTATAAGTCAGACTATGGGTAAATGTATCAGTATTTGATTGAAGAAGATTGGTGAGTCAGAATCAACTTTATTTAGGGGCCATGGAATATGCTTTGCTACTTAGGAGAAACATTAGGGCAACCTCACATTTTTGGGGGCTACCATTACCAAGACAGACAGACAGACAGACAGACAGACAGACAGACAGACAGACAGACAGAAGCAGAGAGACAGAGACCTCTGATCACTCTCATGAAAATGCCTTCATTATATAAAAAAGCAAATTCAGCTGCCTGGGGACCCTTTCCCTCTTGCAACTGCGGTCTGACCAGAACCCTCAGGAGGGAGTGGAGGTCTAGTCTTCCCACACTTTCTTGCAATGCATTCATCCCCCTCCTCTGGTGGACCAGATTGGCTCCCGGCCACACTGGTTGAGGGAGAAGGGCATGGGTGTCCTCTTGCAGGACTTCCCTCTGGCGAAGATCTTCTCCCTGTGCTGTGCAGATGGTCCTGACGGCCTCAGGTGCTAGGCGGACTTTAGGAGGACTTCCTACAACACTCAGCTGCACTTCTCACAGTGCAGGCTTCCTGCTTCCTGCTTCCTGCTTCCTGCTTCCTGTTCCCCACTCCCCCACCCTGCCTCTGGGCATTCCCGGAGGCTGCAGCAGCTTCATCAGCCCTGTGGGACCTGTTACACCTCATGGTGCGCTCTGCACTCTGGCCTTGCTGAAGGCAGGACAGGGACTTATAGGCAGCGGATGCAGCAGGATGGCGCTTGTGCTTCCTGCCGTTCCTCAGGGGTACCCACAGCTCCTACAGGGAGCATCCCGCAGTGTGTCAGCGGCATGTGCATACAGCCCTTGGAACTCACGAGACTTCCACAGATGCGCCTTTCCTGTGCCTTCACCACCATCGTGGGTGGGATAAGTCTCTGCTCGCTCTGATAATGGCCTCTTCGCTCTGCTGCCTGCCCTCGGCCTTCCTAACTTCCTCCCAGAATGCTCAGCCGAATGCAGTGGAGCTGTTTTGCCACCAGCATTCCTTGATCTCTGCCCAAAGCTACTAAGCAGTCCCACTACCTGCCCAGCATGCCCAAGGCCCTGGGTTCAATCCTGAGCACTATAAAAATGATCCTATTTTTGCCAATATTACACCATTGACCTTCTCCAGGAGGCTGGGGAGGGCAGCTGGACATACAGGCCATTCCTTCAAGTCTCTGCCGTTCCTCCCAAGCCACCCCTAGCTTCCTTCCTCTTTGACTGCCACCTTTTCTACGTCTCTTGCTGGTGTTATTTGCTGTACACTTTACGCTTGTTGAATAGCTCTGGAGATCGATCTTTATTGCTATAAATGAGCTTGTAGGCTTCTGAGAAATAGAATTGGTGAATTCCCGTTATGTTCTGGAGGCTTTTCATCATAGCGCAGGAACGGGACTGAGTGCTGAGTGCTGAGCGCAGACAGCACAGGCCCGGCTACCCACTCTGGGGGAAGCGGGCTCACACAGGATCCTGTGTTCAGCAGCTCAGACCGCTGTGGGCAGGTTTACCTATAGTCACCGATGTCCCTGTGGCAAAGCGCTGCTAGCTCTAGGCCATGAGGGTAGGACGTCCTTCTTCTTTTCAGTCAGCAATGTCTTAAAGATCAACAACAACAAACAGCCTATGTATTACAGCACCAGTAGTGCCTTTTGGGGCTCCATCTTTGTTAGGAATTTTACAGCAATTTTGAGAGTTTAGTTTATTAATAAATTTATTGAATGCTTGATATCACTCATAATTAAACATTCCCAGCTTCTTTTCGATAAGGTCCAATTACTACTTTTTATTCAGTACATCTTTTTGATTAATTTATGAGTACACTTTTGACATCCATAAGGGCGACACTCACCACAGGGCACTTGTAGCTCTATATAACGTACCGTTTTTTTCTTCCCCAGTCCTCTCCCCTCCCTCATCCTCTTGACCTCCTTATTTACAAAAGCTTTGTTTTCATTTTTCCCTTCTATTCTTTTCTTTTCGCTTTTCCCCTCCTCATCCGCCCCTTTTTCCCCTTCTCATTTGAACATTTTCTTCCCATTCCCCAAGTTCTGTCATCCATTTTGGCCCTTTTTTATCCTTCTATTTCTCATAGGAGAGAAACACTGATATACTTAGATATGTATGTTCGATTTATTTCATTTAAAATGCTATTCTTAGGGTGCCTCCACCTACCTGACAAGGTCTCCAGTTTATCTTCCTTTAGGGCAGTATAGGAATACTACACTGTGAAGAAAAACCACATTTTCTTTATCCATTCTTCCACCGAGGGGCCTCTGAGCTGTTTCCAAGATTTAGCTATTACCAGCTGTGCTGATGGGCATGCATCTATCATTGTGGTATGACTCTTCTACTTCATTTAGGAAGACACCAAGAGGGGGACCCTCTGGGTCAAACGGAACCACTAGTCGTAGCTTTTTGCAGAATTGCCATACCTATTTCCGCAGTGTCGGTTTGAGCAGCTGCTCCTGCCCACCGTGGAGAAGGCCCGTTTTTCTGCACAGCTTGCCGGCATTTGTTATTGTTTGATTCCTTGATAGCTGTTCCTTCTGCAGTGAGATAGAATCTTAGTGTTGTTTTAATTTACATTTCTCAAATAATCTGTGAAATTGAGTGTTTTTTCATATATTTATTTGTTACTTTTTACTTCCTCTGAGAAATGTCCGCTCATCTCAGACGCCCAGATGGGTCTTTAAATGGGGAGGTCTGATTTTTTTTTCAGTTCTTTATGTACTCTATATGTTAGTCCTTTATCTCAGGAATAGCTGGTAATTTTTTTCCCATTCTGTGGGTTGTCTCTTCACTCTGTTGATGGTCTCTCTGTACAAAACCTTTAATAGGATGTGATCGCAATTGTTGACTCTTTGTAGTATTTCCTATGTGGTTGCAATTTTGATCATAGAGTCTTTGCCTACCCCAAATCTTTGAGAGTTTTACCTACTTATCTCCCAGCAGATTAAGTGTTTTTGTTTTAAACTTTAGTTCTTTGATCAATTTCAACTTTAGTGCGCGATGAGAGATATGGGTCTGCATTTAATCTTCTGCGTCTGGAAAGCCAGCTTTCTCAGTACTGTTTATTACAGAGACCGTCTTTCTCCTAGTGAAGTTGTCTGGCACTCTTGTCAAAGACAAGATAGCTGACTGTGTTTGGAATTGCTTCTGCATCTTCTATGCTGTTCCATTGGTTGCTGGGTCTGTTGTTGTTTTTATTGTTGTTTTTCTGGTATCGTGCTGTTCCTATCACAGTAGCTTTATAGTATAATTTTAAAACAGGGAGTGTGATGCCCTTGCCTTGCCTTTGTTCCCTAGAACTGCTACTACTCTAGATCTCTTCTTGTTCCATATATATATATATATATATATATATACTAGGATCCTTTCTCATACTTCTGTGAAGCATGCTATTGGCATTTTTATCAGGATTGCATTAAATATATAAATAGTTCTAAAAGTACGGTCATTCTAATATATTGGTTCTGCCTATCCAAGAACAAGGGATATCTTTCCATTTTCTAGCATCCTCTTCAATATCCTTTTTCAGAGTACCATAGTTTTCAATGTGAAAATCTTTTACTTCTTTTGTTAGGCTGATTCCTAAGTCAGTCAGTCAGTCTGTCTGTCTGTCTGTCTGTCCATCCGTCCTTCCTTCCTGCCCTCTCAGATATTATTGTTAAGGGTGTTGTTTCCCCAATTTCTTTCTCACTGAGTTTGTTATTTGTGCACAGGAATGCTATTGGTTTTTATGTGTGGGCGTACTGTTCTGCTGCACTATTTATTTTATTATTATAGGAGGATTTTGGTGGAGTTTGGGGGTCTTCTATGTTTGGTAGTATATCATTCACAAGTAATGATAATCTAACTTCTTCTTTTCTGGTCTGTATTCCTTTTATTTCTCTTATCTGATTGCTCTGGATAATGTTTACAGAACTGTGTTGAACAGGAGTGGTGACAGTGGGCAACCTTGCCTTGTTCCTGATTTTAGAGTGAAAGCTTTCAGTTATTGAACATTTAGTGTGACGCTGGCTGTCGATTTGTCACAGATGTCTTTTGTCAGATTGAGATAAAGATCTACTATTCCAATTTTTTGTATTTCTTTCATAAATGGGTGTTAGGCTTTGTCAAATGCTTTTCCTGTATCTATTGAGATGTTGTGTGGGTTTTGGCCTTGATTCTGTCAATGTCACATTTATTGATTTGCACATATTGAACCATCCCTCCACCTCTGGGATGGGTTCTACTTGGTCATGTTGTATAATTTTCTTGATGATTTGCTGTATGTTGTTTCCGAGTAGCCTAAGGAAGATTTTTGCATCTATATTCATTAAAGAGACTGGCCTGTAGTTTTGTTCTTTGGTTGGACCCTTCTCTGACTTTATTATCAGTAACAGAGGAGTGACTTTGCTTCCTTTTCAATTTTGTCAAAGATTTTGGGGAGTAGAGGCATTAGACTTTCTTTAAATTCAATGCACACTTCAGCAGTGGATCTGCCAGGAGGTAGGCTTTTCTTTGTTGGTAGATCTGTACATACTTGTTCAGGAAACTATCAAAGAGGACTAGTTAACAGTCATAAACATACGTGAGCCAAAGACAGCCTCACCTGACTACATAAAACTAACTCTAATGGATATAAAAGAACAGATAGGGTCCAAAACAGTTGTAACGAGGAACCTCAATACCTCACTGTCACAAATAGACAGATCTGCTAGAGGAAAGAAAAATTAGAGTTGACCAAATGAATTTATTAGATATCTATAAAGTGCCCTGCCCCATAACAGCAGAGTGTGCATTTCTCTCAGTGGTTCAGGGATTCCTCCAGAATAGACCACATATTGGCTCATGCTTAGGTAAAGGCAGTGACTTGAAGGAAGGGAACATATCAGTGCAATGAAATTGGAAATCAGTAGCACAATAAGCTACAAAACCTACATAAACACGTGGAAATTAACATCCTCCTGAACAACCAGAGTCACAGATGAGATTAAGGAATAAATTATACAGTTTCTACAATTAAATGATAACTTAATTGTACAACATGCTGGGACTTATGGGACACAATGGAAACAGTCCTGTGAGGAGAGCATAAATTCCCATATGAAAAAAACCTACTGTTGCACCTCAAGCTTCTAGAAAAAGAAGAGCAAGTGAAACACAAACAAGTTAAAGCATAAACAAGGAAGGAAAGTATGAAATCTAAGTGGAATTAATGTCATTGGAACAAAGAAGCCAACACAAAGAACCAATGAATTGATGAGCTGATTCTTTGAAAAATTTAATAAAATTGGCAATCCTGTAGTCAACATTATCAAAACGAGGAAGAGTCAAATCCATTTTATTAGGAATGAATAGGGTGAAATCACAGTGGATCCTGCACCAATCCAAAAGATCTTCAATACTTACCTCAAGAAGTTGTGCTCAGGCTGGTTTGAGAGCGTTAGGTGTCCTTTGTTTCTGCCATGTGTGCTGGTCGGCTGGCAGAGGCAGCTCAGGCCACGGTGTACACTTTCTCTGCACGCCCACCAGCGAGTGGGGAGCTGCTAAGTCTCGGCTCCTTGCGGGGCAAGGTACCACTCATTGAAAATGTGGTATCTCTCTGAGGCACCACCGGCCCAGGACTTCACCCAGATGAACGATCTACAAGGGCCTGATGGTGCTCAGCTTCCCGTGCAACCAGTTCGGACACCAGGAAACGCCAAGAATGAAGAGATTCTCTGTTTGCTCAAATACGTCCGGCCTGGTGGTGGGTTCGAGCCCAACTTCACACTCTTTGAGAAGTGCAAGGTAAATGGTGCAAAGGCACGTCCGCTCTTCACCTTCCTTTGAGAGGCCCTCCCCGCTCCCAGCGACGACCCCACTGCACTCATGACCAACCCCAAGTTTATCGTCTGGTCCCCGGTATGCTGCAACGATGTGGCCTGGAACTCTGAGAAGTTCCTGGTGGGCCCCAATGGTGTACCTGTGCCCAGGTACAGCCGCAGCTTTCCCACCATTGACACTGAGCCTGACTGCTGTCCCAGTTGCCCGGCCCGGCATAGGGCACCCCTCCCATCCTGTCCTCACAGTTGCCAGCTGCTCTTCTGGGCGTTCACCCATGAAGATGTTTCCTCTCAACCTTCCTAGAGGAACATCTGATTCCCAGGAAATTCCCTGAGATGGGCACTGGCCCTGTCCACCCTACTTCTACTCCTCCCAGATTGAAATAATTTCCCTCTTAAGGGCTGGGGAGATAGCTCAGTAGAATAAGCAACTGCCTGGAAAGTGCAAGGTCCTGAGTTCAATTCCCAGTACTGCAAAATAGTCTCCTTCTAATAAAGTGCTGTGTGTCACACACACACACACACACACACACACACACAAAAGAAAGAACATGTGCTCCACTAAGATGGAGAATGCAGAAATGAAAAGATCCTTATGTATATACATGAGTTACTAAAGCTTACCTGAGAATATATAAAAATTCTAAATTACCCACTATAAATGAATGACATTGAACTATTTTATACTTTTTAAAAAGTAATGTTTTACTTCACATACTTTGAAGTTCCCAAAGATTACATACAATGTTTAATAATGAACTATGTTATTTTGGAGGCTTTTTTTTTTTTTTTTTTTGTGGGACCAGGGTTTGAACTCATGACCTTGCACTTGCCCGGCAGGCACTTGTGCCTCGGAGCTATCTCCCCAGCCCCTATTTTGGAGTTTTAAATGACGAGTTTTAGAGATTCTTACATTTTCTCCAAAGAGGAGGGAAATTATGTAGATTGAGACAAGAGAAGACTGTCGGTGTCATACTGGATTTTTGTCATCCTTGGAAGCACATATTTAGCAGATGTTAGCTGCGCAGTTGGCGTGGAAGCCCCACTGACACGGTATTAACACAAAGCAGGGTGGCAGCCACACTCCATGCTCATTTTATGAGTTCTTGTATACAGGGTGCTCTGAGAAACAGGGTTCTTTTATGAGCTCAGTATTGCCATTAGGAATTTGAGCAAGATGAAATTTTCCATTCAAGTTCGTAAAACTTTAGTGAGGGAGGAAAAAGGTGGCTCGAATTACCACAGTTCTTTTTTTTTTTTTTTTTTTTTGTAAAAGCACTCAAGATTATTGTCATAGAAAGGTGCAATTATTTTACACCTCATAATTCAGTTTTGTAAAGTAATTTTACTGTTTTCCACATTGGAGGCGGATTTAATAAATAGACTAAGTGGGTGATCTTTCCTTGAACAAATTCATTCATTCTCTCATTTTATGAGTGCATTATGTACCAGATGCGCTAGGTAGGAATAAAAAGATAAAGGAGGTGTGGTGGAATCTGCCCTCGAGTGACTTGGGGAGAGATGATTATAATCTTAAAGTTCTGTTCTTAGAGATAAAACCTATCGGTCAATTGTTGCAGATTTTCTCTGAGCCGGATGCAGTCAGGAATGGGCAGGCCAAATGAAAAACCAGAGACTGTTTCTGCTCTCAGGGAGCTGCGATGACTCAACCTTTTCTAAGCTGGGGAGTGACTGACAGGTTTTTGTTTTTTTTTTTTTTTTCTTTTAATATTTGCATTAGTCAGAATTCTCTAGAGAACCGGAACTTTGCAGTGTATATGCATATATTTTATCAGAAATTCTCTCATCCAGTTATGAGTGTAGAATGGTTCCATGACCTGTGCCTACAAATGGAGGCCAGCAAAGCCAGTAGTGTCCTTCAGCCTGAAGGCCCGAGAGCCAGGGAGTAAACGTTCTAGATTTCCAGGACAGGCAGGTCTGAGAACCAGGCTGGATACCACTGTGCTGTGCTCATTCAAGCAACCAGACAGGGAGAAGTAAATTCCTTTTGTTCTCTTATTAGGGAACCCTCAAGGGCTTGGATAAAACCCACTCACTCTGGGTAAGTCTATACCAATTCAAATGCTTATCTCATCAAGAAACTCTACAGACACACCCAGAATAAAGTTCAGTCTGGGCACCCTACAATCAATCACCTTGACACATTAAATTAACTGTCACACATGGTAGCCAGGAACATCGCTCCAAAAGCTTCCTGTCTAGCAGCCAGGAGGAATCCCTCTCCTTATTGACTGACCTTCTTAACTGTCACCTTTAAGTCTTTTGAAACTCATTTCTTCTATGGTGCTCATAATCCTATGAGAGATTTTTTAACATTTCTCTTCAGTAAAAAAATTATAGGGCCTGTGAACTATAGACAGTGCGTAGCTGAGATTCATTGTATTGGCTCTCTTAGTATTACTTAGCATTTGTTAGATTATGTACTTTACAAATATGTACTCATTCCATTTCCATAAGAATGCAATTATGTCTTCTATACCTTCATTTCCATATTGTAGCAATATGGGAACCAGAGCATTGACAAGTTGGGGTCAGAGGTTGCTCCCCCAGCACATGCAGGGTTGGGTTGGGCTAGCCTGAGCTGTCTGGTGCTGCAGGCTGGCTTTAGTGCACGTTGGCGCTGCTCAGTTCACCTGTGCCTGCCCTTGCCCAGAGTTGGGAAGGTGCGAACTCAGGCACCTCCTTGTCCTCTGTTCTTAGCCCAAGGCTTCTCTTAGCACCAAAGAAGATCAGAAAGGAGACATGAGCGCCTGTTGAAGAATGGAAAATATATAGAGGCCGCATCCCCAATCTTCTGGACTAACCAAAGCCTGAGAGGCACATTCTGTTCCCTTTTCATCACATATTTCATGAGATCCACTCATGGAGCATCAAGCGCTCAGAGCTCTATGAAGTACACCTGTGAACAAAGCCAGCTGCTTAATGTCTTTTTCCATCTTTGAGCTAAAGCCCTGCAAGAAGGGTAAGCATTAGATAAGCAAGCCCTGAAAAATGGAGCATTGTAACTAACCAGTACTTTGAAGGGAGCTGTGTGATACTACGGAACCTCCACCATTCGGAGTTCACGGAGTTGGGAGATCAAAAATAGAACCGCTGAGCTGAGTCCTGCAGGCTGAGGTGGGATCACCAGGAGAGAAAAGGCAGGAAGGGAGTGAACATAACCAACTGGAGTGCACAATGAGGTGTATGGGGGGGGGGGGTGAGGTCAAGTACCCAGGGGTCAGTGTAAGGCCCCCAGACAGAAGGGAGGATGTGGCAGGCAGTGTCGTTGGCCAATCGGAGGATGATGGTAGCCATGTGGGAGTCCCCTTATGTGTAGTGCTAGATGTTGAGTTTGATACATTTAAAAGCAAACATCAAATAGGCAGTTGAGTTTGTGGGTCAGGAGCTCAGAGGAGGGGTCTATGCTGTGAGTCATCTGGCGTGGGCGATAATTGAAGGTGTGGGTGGGGATGGAGCGGGGCCTAGGCAGAGTGCAGGAGATAGATCGGAAAGTCAGGGTGGAGATCTGGGGCTTGGACGAGCCTGGGGAAAGCAGGCTGCTTCCGGAAAGGCACAGAGGAACCAAATCTCCTATAAGAAGCCATTTTCAAGACTGGGCATGGTGGCATGCACCTGTAATCCCAGTGCTTGGGAGGCTGAAAATAGGAGAAACACTTCGAGTCTGATCTGCATAGTGAGACCCTATCTATAGACCCTACACTAAATACATAAAATAAAAAAAGAAGTCATTTTCAAAAACAAGTTTTTTGTTTTTGTCTGTTTATTTTTGTATCGGGAACCAAACTCGGGATCTTGCAGTTACCAAGCAGGTACTTGTCCCACTGAGCTATCTCCACGGCCTCAAGAGCAACTTTCTAAGCCTTGGTTTCTTTAAGCATAATAAACAGAGGAAAGTGGATCAGCAGCTCCTTTATATGTTCAACTTCTACTTGTTGGAAAAGAACTCTTTTCTTTTTCTTTTTTTACTTGTTTCAGAACTTTTGTTTGTTTATTTATTTTTATGGCTGGCTCAGCCTGCCCTGAGGACAGGGCTGGTGCAGCATGTGGTGCCAGGGATCAAACTGTGGACCCTGCAGCCGCCTGCAGGCGCTTTAGACCACTGAGCCATCCTGCCGGGCCCTGGAAAAAAAGAACTCTTTTCTAACCCAAGACCAAAAGGTGCATAGCGCATGGGTGCACCGATGTTCTGCTCCGCTGTGTGATACACACAGAAGCGATTGCAGTAACTTCTCTTCAGCAGGGACCCTCGAAGACCAAGCCCTGAGAAAGGCTTTGATAATGTCGTTGCTTTCTCATGGTTGCTCTAGAGCTGGAGAAGCTGCTCTTTAGGTGGCAAGTGTCACAGACCAAACTTGAAAGCAATGCAAATGATGCTACGTGGCTGTGGTTGTGAAATGAAAACAGAGAGGAATCCACTAACTCTCGCCAGTGACAGCTAGGCAATAATTTTTTTAAAAAAAGAAGATATTTGAACTCAGCCGGCAACTTGTAGTGTGGAGTTCTTTTTTAAAAGAACTCTTCTTTCTTTCTCAGACATATTGACATTACAGCCTGCTTAATGAGGACAACAGTGCCAGGCAGCAGACACATAATAACAGCATTGCTGCATGCCTGTTTGTTTTCTGAACTCCTTACTCTTCTTAATTAGTTAATGCTCCCATTGTTATTAGCTGATCTCAGAAGCCCATCTGTACTGGAACGATGGGAGTAAGCGTAAGAGCTAAGCCGGGAGTGGGGCTGCGGGGCTGTGGCCACGAGGCTTCTACCCAGGCGCCGGTGGCTGGGTGTGTTCTTTACATGCGCTGGGAGGAGCTGGCTCTGGAAGTTGCACATTAGTCCCCGGAGGAGCTGATAAAGTGGTGCTTTTCTCATCATTAGATTCTTGGTCATTTGCAGAGGGTCATGTCATTTGTTTCCATTACAGTGACCAAAGCCATGAGCGGCAGAACAAATAAAGCACCATGGCGGAGGTCATAGCAGAACGCGCGCTCTGTAGAGGAGGGAGTTCCTCATTCTGCTGCCTTCCGTAGACTTATTCTAGAAAAGCCAGGAGTAAAATAAGGAAGTATCATGTCAAGTTGGGGGATGCCAGGAAGTAATTAACCCAAGCAGATGGTACTGTAGGGATGGGGCAAGAATCAGCAAAAGTGATGGATCTGCTCCATGGGGAATGTGGGAGACCTGTGCGGGAGAGCCATAGAGCATGAGCCGCTAGAGCATGAGCCGCCATAGAGCATGAGTCGCCATAGAGCATGAGCTGCCGTAGAGCATGAGCCGCCATAGAGCACGAGCTGTCATAGAGCACGAGAGCCGTGAGCCGTAGAGCATGAGCCGCCGTAGAGCATGAGCCGCCATAGAGCACAAGCCTCCGGGTTGTCTCCATCCTGAAGACAGTCGGAGAGCAGACACAGGACAAACCTACTGGAAAAGGCAGAGTCACATGGACGTGCATGAACAAGTGACGTAAAATGCACACATGGGGGGTCAGTGTGATGGACTCTGGGACCCACTTGGGGCATTGTGTGGCACACCTCTGGGCATCCCTAGGCGGCGTAGGCAGCACACGGTCTTTCTTTCTTTCTTTCCTCTCTGGTTTTCTTCCCATTGCTGTTTCCCAGACTCCAGAAGCTAAGTGGCTTTGCTCCCGTGCCATTGTGCTGGTGTTGCACGGTGAGGCCAGCTGCATCCAGCCTGAATCCCCTGATGCTGTGACTCATGTTGCACTTTGGCTTCTCAGGTGACAGATGCTGGGCCTTAGCAGTGGGAAAGCTGGCAAGGCAGGGCATCCACAGTGTTTACAGAAAGCTGTTACAATAACTAGCTGGGTCGAAGAGCCTCACTCCTTAGCATGTGGCTTTTTAAAAATTATTTGATTATTTTTGAGCTTCACTATACAAACTTTGTAAAGCAAGGATTATAATACCTATTTTGATGGATTTTGGTATAGACTCCACAGATACTTTATGTAAATCTTGGCATCTAGTTGATCTTCCATATGTGTTGATAAGTCAGTGGATACATTAGTAAGTTACTTAGCACAAGGCCTGGTACATACGAAATGCTAGCTAATAAATGGATCTTTTGCTATAGTATCATTTTTGTGAGCCATTAAAGAAGGTTAAAAGATGCCTTTCCCTTTGTAACCTAATGGGAGGCTAGACCTCTGGAAGTTTGATGGAATTCATTACGATAGAGTTAATCAAGATGCATGAGTTTGCACCCTCCCAATTCTATACAAGGCAGTAAATAGAAGTACATGGAAATCATCACTAACATTTGGAACATTTTGCTTCCAGGTGTTTTGAAAGAGGCTAAGAATTCAAGTTTAGAGGCCTCGAAGGCCTAAGGAGAAGATGAGTTTGCAGAGGGATTTTAGACACACGTGTTTGGCAATGAGAAATGAAGGCAATTACGTGGGCTGGGGAAATGGCCTGGGAAGGACCCAAAGGCAGGAGTCAGCTAATTTGCTCGCTCCAGTGTAGTGTTAGGATGAGTAGCTGGAGCATCTTATGAAAAAGTAGACACTCTGGAGGCCTCCCACATGACTGTCTACCTGAGGCGGAGCTGGACAATGTGTTAGGGCGCCTTCGTGCTTACAGGGCAACTTTTGCTGAACAAAAGGTCCCTATCAGCTAATGTCAAACGACATCAAGAAGCTTGTTTTCTTATCAAAAGTCACTCCAGCTGTGAGGTATTCTAGTGAGAACAGCGAATGAGAAAAAGGCAAGGTTAATGAAATAAACATACAAAGTACAGCCCTGAATAAATGCTGTAAAGGAGACATTATATTTGTTATATGAGTTATTAGTTGTCATTATAACCCTGTGGGGGAGGTAAAACCCAATAAAATTCCTTTTGTTAATAACTTCTGTGATAAGAAAACTTGAATTATCTGCGGGTCAGCAAACCACAGCCCACAGGCCAAATGCAGCCCCTGCCTATTTTTGTAAAAAAAGTTTTATTGGTGCACAGCCATATTCATTAGGCATTGCCTATGAGTGCTTTCAAGCCATAAAGGCTGAGTAGAAGAATGACAATGGCTACTGTCCAAAGGGTCACATATTTACTATCTAACTCTTTAAAGAGAACATTGTCGCCTTTCTCTTGGAAAATGGAAAGTTTATCATCCATTGCCGTGACACTTTAGACAAGTTCTTTTCATTATAATTACTAACTCATATTAATTGTGTGGACTGTGAGATTCCTCATGGTATTTCCACACACATGTGTTCATACTTTGTTTGAATTCATCCTTGTGGGCACTCTCTTGGACCAGGGGTTTTTCAAGACTCCTGTTACCTTGCCAACAGATGTAATGCCTTCATCCCTGTCTGCCTCATAGGATTGTCAGCTTTTGTATATGAAAACTTAAAAGAAGCCTATGAACTAGTATGTGGTGGCGTATAACTGATTCTTACCCTTTTTGTTAATTGAATAGGATTCATTCTACGGATGCCCCCATGGTTTAAGGTTTATCCATTTACCTGTTAATGACACCTTGGTGATTCCCAGCTTTTTATTTTTATTAGTAAAGCTGATACAAACATTCTTGTATAAATCCATCTAGTGATGGTTTCTTATCTTTCATGCGAACTTTTAGTATGGAATTGTTAGGTTATAGAGTAGATATTTGCATTATTTCATAAGAAATCGTCAACTGACAGAAGATCACTGAATCCAAGCTGTGTAGCTATATCAATAAATGATAATCATGAATTTTTTAATTAAAAAAATAAACTGTCAAGTGCCCCCCTCCCCCAAAGTGGGTTTATGCAATTCACACCCTCCGTTAAGGGTGCACTGGAGTTGCGCTCATTTTACAGCCTTGCCAACATTTGTAAGTCTTTTCTCTGGTAGACAGTGATAGTGCCTCCCAGTGTATGTAATTTACACTTCTCTGGTGACTGGGAATAATGAGTAACTTTTCATATATTCACCATCCGTGCCTGTTGAAGTTCTATGTTCATTTTTACCTGGCTTCTTTATCTTGTCTTTGACTTCCTAGAGTTATTCTGTTTGCTGGCCACTGATCTTGTCAGATGTTTATGACTATTTTTTCAGCAGTGGCCTATTCATTTTATTTATTTTTTATTATGTTCAAAATTAGAATAGTTTCTATTTATAGATATGATATCATTTTTTAATACAATTAGAATGATTGAGTGAAGTTAATTCATGAACTCAATCAGAGCAAATGCTTAGCATGTATTGCGATCAGCTATGGGATTTTTAGTAAAATTTAAACGTACAGTCCTCAGGGATGGCCTGTATCCACCAAGCTGCGCAGTTCATCTCCAAGAAGAAAAGAAAGCATCAAACTTATTCCTCTTGTACTTTGTACCCTTCGATGATCATCCTCCTGTTCCTGCATGCTGCTGGCCTCGTCTTTGCAAGTTTAAATGTTTCAAATCCCCGACCTGAGACTGCGCGGTCTTTTTCTGTTTGGCTTATTCCACTCAGCATGGTGTTTTCCACATCATCCACATTGCTGCAGAGGATAGAATTACGGATTTTTTAAAAGCTGAATAACATTTGTTTGACGGTATATGGTGTTCACTAGTATCTCTCTGGCAATTGCTGGTACTGAGTATTGTTTTATGCATCTGTTAGCTGCTCATTGTCTCATTTTGAGTGAGGTCTATTGTGCTTCCTCACCCTTCTCTTTTGATAACTATTTTCTTCCTGTCTGTAGAGTTGAGCTTCTTATATATTGTGGATATTAATCCCTTAGTGGCTTTTGAAGGAAGCTTTTAACATTGATGAAGACAAATGTTGGACTTTTTTTTATAACAGCTATTTTCTTTTATTTTCTAAATGTATTTAGTAGAGGGTCTACAGGGTACCACTACACAGATTGGACCCATAGTGATCGTCTTATTTTCAGTCCCCCCCGCATGCTGGGATTCCAGGCGTGTGCCACCATGCCCAGTCCCAGGGGCCCTCTCAGCATGCCCCCAAGGGCAGGGACTGATACAGCAGACAGCACAGGGGAGGGGACTGAACCCTGGTCTCTGCATCTGCCTAAGTAGGTGTTTTAATCCATTAAGCTATCTGGCTAGCCCTATAACAGCTTTTTTCTGTACTGGTATTAAAAAATATTTGCCTACCCTAATGTCACGATGCCCTCCTCTGTATTCTCCTAATCAGTTTATAGCTTTAGAGTTTCATGTAGGTATGTGAGTTCTTTTGAATTATTTAATGTGCCCTGTAAACTTGGGCTTAAGGTTGCTCTAATCAATATTGGTATTATGCTCTACATGATTTACTCAAAAGACTTCCATTATTGAATTACTTTGCTGTTGTTCAAAATAAACTGATGATATAACTGTAGACCTCTTTCTGTTTTGTTTGTGTTTCTGTCTAACTTAAGGCCAGCACCATACTATCTTCATTATTATATCTATGTAGTTAGTTGAACAGGTTGAGTTCAGGTAGTTCAAATCTTCCAACTCTGTTACAATTTTTCAGGATTGGTTTCAATATTCCACATTTTTTAACATTCCCATACAAATATTACACTGAGTTTTATTTTTCATTTCAAAAGGCCTTGTGGAGTTATGATTGAGACAGCATTGGATCTACAGATCAGAGGGAAATCTGTACTTTGTTTGGTTCTGGGGATTGAACCCATCACCTCACTTATGCTAACCATTTTAACAGTGTTAGCTTTACCAATCCATGAATATGGTATATATCTACCTTCATGTACACCTTCCTTAGTTTCTCTGAGTAATTATTATAGCTTGAAGTGTGGAGGATTTACATCTTTTATTAAATTTATTCCTAAGTGTATTACGGTTGTTGGTGGTTTCAAAAGTGAGGTTGCATATCCAACCAACCATTTGGAAGGAAGACTCCTAAGAACAGCGTTTCTGAGGAGACCTCTGAGCTGCAACACATCAGCAAACACCTGGATCCCAATCACTGGGATGTTAGATCCCCACTTACCCAATCATACAACGAGATTTCCTTTCTAAGCTCTGTAAGAGGAATAGATTAAAGGAACCTCTTCCTAGAAGTGGACCTGTTCTGTATTGCATTGCTGCAGTGACTACAAGAATGCATAGGTGTGCGACGACTACCCTAAAAGTGTACACCAACACAAACACCTGAATGAACATGTGGGAACGTTGGCAGAGTCTGCACACGGCTCCAAGAACACACCCAAGTCAGTTTCTCCATTTTGTCTGAAATATGTATGCGCTGTTACCAGTGGAGGATGCTGGATGAATGGTTCACTCTGCATCATTCTTATAATTTATTTTTAAGTCTTTAATCTGTAAACAAATAGGATTTTTCTAAAAACTGTGCTTTTAAATAGAGATAGCATAAAATACAAATGTTTTTCTATAATTGATCTTTTATCCCTAAACCAAAGACACTTATTTGCCATGTCGAGAAATTGTTTTATAAATTACTTGGGGCTTTCTATATTTAAAAAATAGCATGTGTGGAAAGAGTCAAATTATTCTTCTTTTCTAATCTTTATGACTTTGTTTTCTGTCATATTATGCTGGTTAAGATCTCTTAGATATCGGTGAATAAAAATACTAAGTAGAGTGACTTACTGCCCTTTTTTCTATCTTTCCCCAATCTTTTTAAGACGAAAAACATTCAATGTTAACACTTTCATAGGATCTGCATTGATTTTTGTTTTCGAACAGAGCAAGTTTCCGATTTTCTTTTTTTCTAATTTGGTGAGGTTTTGTTTCACTGCATTTCAGTATTGTAAGTGGCTGTTCAGTGTCGTGGAGTCATCCCTATTCATTGAAAGGAGTTGATGTTTTTTCCTATTTTATTCTGTCAGCATGTTGCATTATCTTGATTGGCTTGTAAATTTTAAGCTGTACTTGCATTCTTAAAATAATCCCCACTAAATTGTTAAATTTAGCTTTGCTAACACAGAATTGAGGAAGCATTTTTATATCTCTCTTGCTGTGAAAGTTTATCCTGCAGCGTGCGTGTATGGTTGTAATTTCTTTTTAGGTCTGTTATTTGGGCTAGTAAGACAAGTTGGCAATTTTCTCTATTTTGTGAAAGAGTTGGCCATAATTTTGGTTGTTTTCCCCCAAAATGCTTGTTAGACATCACCAGTAAAGTCATACAGACATGACACTTTCCTTGCAGGATTCATTTTTAATTTAAAAAATTTAATTTTGCTTTCAAAAATATCTCAAATTTTCCCTTTTGCCATGTGTCAGTTTTGATAAGATTGTGCTTTTTGAATAGATTCATTTTATCTAAATTTTCAACTTACTGACAAAATAGTGGTCATAACATTTACTCATCCTTTTGTCATCCTCAGGGTTTCCAGTAACACTTCCCCTCTCATGCCCCATGCTGGGGATTCACCTTCTCTGCCACTTACGGTGCTGGTTAGCTGCACTGCTTGACAGACCACTTCAGCTTTGGTATCTTAAGAGTGATTTATCGGTGGCCAGACCCTGGCTGGGTTCAACGTGGCGCTTGTCACGATTCAGGCGGTCTCACACTGAGTCTTTGGCTGCCTCCTGGGTTGCTGGGTGGCCCTGAGTGTGAAGCTTGGGTGGTACTGTCAGGGGCCCTGTGGGTGATGGGCACACATCTGTCACGTCCCAGGCTTGCGCGTGTAGTGGCCTGGCAACACTGCTAGAGAAAACAGAAGCGTGCACATTCTCTTGACACTTAGGCTTGGGTCTAGCCCAAAATGAATATTATTTGTATTGTGTTGCCCAAAGTAAGTCTTAAAGACAATCGAGGTTTATAGCATGGAAGAAGAGACTACCAGCAACTCCAGAGGAGTGTAGATGCAAGACCACATCCTCCGTCCTCTGTATTCTGAGGTGTGCCATTATAAGCAGCTTGTTATGAATTGGACAACTTTGTGGAATTCGTGCAGTGCAGCAGTCTTCATGCATCTGTACTGAATATAAAGTTTCATTAGCGCCTCATAAAAAATACCAACATTAATGCTTAAACTTCATTATTTTTTAAACAAAGTATTGAATATTTTGTCATTCCAACAGCTCCAAATCAGTGCTGATCCAGCTCCATTGCAGTTCTTACTGTAACTACATGATCTGTTAGTCCTGAAGAACTCAGAGCAAGGCACCAGGAAATATTACTATTAAGTATTTAAGTCTTGAAAAAGATTTAGGAACTTCAATAATTCACAACATGGGACTTAAATAATGCATAGCTTTTTGGTAAATTATAGGGAAGATGAAAGATTAGCAATTTACTTCAGCACATATTTGTCTAGGTTTCTTGTTCTGCCTGCCCATTGAACAAGACTGGGACATAGAAGATGTAAATCTAACTGGGACTTGGAAGTGGAGTGGAGCAAGAGACCATGCCTTCCAATGAGCAAGGCCCTGGGTTCAAGCCCAGAAGTACAAAATATTAAATGAGTTCAGGAATGCAGTTTAATCCCACAGCTCTTAAATAATGCCTTTTAGTTTAGCCATGAGCTTTTCACTTTTCATAAATTTTCTTTTGAGATTTATCCTGAGTTACTTATGAGTGTTTGAACTCATTTGGTTGTAAGTGGTCCCTCACAGTATTATCACTCTCCTAGAAAAATTAGAGGAGGGCCCGGCAGGATGGCTCAGTGGTCTAAAGCACCTGCTTAGGAAAGCTTAGGCGGCTGCAGGGACCACGGTTCGATCCCCGGCACCACATGCTGTGCCAGCCCTGCCCTCAGGACAGGCTGAGCTGGCCATAAAAAAATAAATAAATAAACAAACAAAAGTTCTGAAACAAGAAAAATTGGAGGAAATGTATATGTCAAATGGAAGAGAACTATTTTTTAAAAATGTGTGGCATGTTCACTGTGTGGAATATTATTTAGCCACTTAAAACCTAATAGGAGAGTGTGACTTGTATGAATGTTCATTTTGTGTATACATTTGTAATATATTTTTAAAGCGGATTTTACAAGCACTGACATGATTAGGTTTTGAGTCAATGGTGACGTTAAATACCGATAAGCACAAAGAAAGGTTTGGCAGAATTTACAAAATGGTAATGAATGGTGGCCATAAGATTTTAAAAAAAATTTTTTTTTCTTCCTCTTGAGATTTTCGATGTGCCTTGTGTCTCGTGCATGGCAGGTTCTGCCTGGGCAGTGCTTTGCTTTCCTGGGGCAGGAATGCTTATTGTGCGCTCTGCTTTCTGAGGAGCGCGCTCGGCAGCCCGGCACGCGGGCTATAGGCGCAGCGCTGTGTGGCAGCTCCGGAGCGTCCTTCCCTTGCTTGCCCGGAGCTCCCTGTTTTCCTTGGTCCCCATCTCTTCCTCTCTTGGATCCAGGCAACGAGCATTCCACTGTGTTCTGTGAAGTTGATTGTTTTATTTTAGGTCCTTCAGGCAGTGGAATCATGCAGCAGCATTTTGCTTATGATCATGGCCTCAGCATGATGTCCACTGTTCTTTTTATTATTATTATTATTATTATTAATGACTTTTTGTCTTTTTGAGATAGGGTCTTGCTATGCATCTCAGGCTGACCTTGAGCTCACTGTGTAGCTCAGGCTGGTCTCGAACTCACAAAGATCCACCTTCCTCAGCCTCCTGAGTGCTGGGATTACAGTCATGCGCCGCCACATCTAGCCCTTTAATTGGTTATTTAAATTTTTTACTATGACTCATTGTTTTTGCATAATTGCTTTTGCAGAATAACCTTATGCAGGGTTTTTGTTTTGTCTTGCTTGTACCCTCTACATGAGAACTCTCAGGCTTTGCTGTATCCATAGAGGTGATAAAACTTCAAGGGGTCACCTCATTGCCACTGTAACCGAACATGGCCTGATGGCACACAGTAGGTACTTTAGGACTTCAGTCCTTGCATTTTGCATGCAGTGGTACTCAGAGATGGGAGTAATTGTTCCTACCATGCATGATGCTCTCATGTTTTTTTTTTTTTTTTTTTTTTTTTTGTCTTTTTGAGACAGGGTCTCGCTATGCAGTTGAGGCTGGCCTTGAGCTCACTGTTGTAGCCCAGGCTGGTCTCGAACTCGCACCAATCCTCCTGCCTCAGCCTCTCGAGTGCTGGGATTACAGGCTCTCATGTTTAAGAAGCCGCATTTATCGTAAGAGAGCAGGTTAGTATTTTATTCATTTCTCACAACATGAATAGTCCTAGAAACTGAACTCTTACAAGACTGAAACTGACTGGAAAGTTATCATTGGAAACAGATGCAGCGTTCTATCTGCAGTCAATGTGCTGTTCTTGCCAGCATAACAGAGGGGCTCATGGACCGGGGAGGGGGGGCATTGAGCACGCATCCGTGCTGGAGCGGTGCATCTACTGTTGGTCTTAGAATTACCCCTGATAGAGCAGAGACCTCACCCAAATCCTACTCAATGCTCGTGTCATGGTTACCGCAAAGAGCCACTGTGCCAGAGGTTAGGATGTATAGTTCACTTCTGTTGCCTGGATTGTGGTAGCCCCGCAGTCTGTGATGCTCAGGCCTGTCTACAAATGGGTACAGAAATTTCTGGAATGGAAAATAGGATCTGATATAGATGAGATACACTCTGGAGAGAAATCTCAGAGTGGAGCCGCGTGCTGTGCTGTGCTGTGCTGTGCTGTGCACCGCCCATGCAGAAGAGACCACAATCTTAAATTGCCCTTGATAGATGTTAGTCTATTTGCTGTGGTCCCTGACAGCTGGACACACACCCCTGAGTGGGCTTGTCCTCAAGTGCAAGGAGCTCCCAGGTGACCTGTTCGACCTCGGTGCCCGCAGCAGCTCCTGCCCGCAGCGCCGTGGTCTAGGCAGCCTTTTCCATGTCAACACCTGCTCATTAGGAATTGGACCAAGACTCCCCACGAGCTCTCAGATGGCCCCGGTTTTGTGTCCCTGCCAATCTGCACGAGAATTTAATAACAACCTTGAGGTAAAGCGTGGTCCTCGCCTCTTTGCTAATCCCTAAAGCCATCTGGCCTTTCCCTTTCTCTGAATACCAATGTAGCACATGTATGGAGGGCAGGGGGAGGACGGGTGGAACAAGGGGCCAAACCCCGCCGCGTTTCCTGACAGACGCCCTCCTGCTCCCAGAGCCGGGCAGAGCACCTTTCAGCTCACAGACCTGCGCTCCTCCCCTGCTTAGCTTCTGCATCAGTAATGAGTGAGCAGACGAATAGATGTGTGAAACTCACGCCATGCATTCATGAGCAACAAACTCCAACTTTAGTTCTTTTAAAGAAATTGTGCCAAAAAAAGAAGCATGTAACTCTGTAGTTATGATTCTGATTTTCAACAAAATGTTACCTACTGTCTTTTCAGTCTTCTACTAGGTATAGCTGGTTAGTAAACAGAATGAGATGCTTCACAAATGTGTGCCTCTTCTCATGCCATAGTCCACAGGTAACTAAAATAACAGCAGAAAGCAGAAAATATAGTAGTGAAATACAGATGAAATGTAGGGCATCAAAATTACCTCTGTCTTGTCATCACTCCAGGTATTTGTTATGTGAGCAAATAAAAATTTCATCTGGCCAGTTGTGAGGTACACTTGTAACCCCAGCACTTGGAAGCCTGGAGTAGGAGTATCGTTGTAAGTTTGAGACTAGCCTGGGTTACAAAGTGAGTTCAAGTCCCACCTGAACGACATAGCAAGACCCTGTCTCAAAAACAAAACAGAACAAAACAACCCCAGAATTTTATCTGTATGTGTATGGTTTAGAAAACACATATAGCAATGTGTCTTTCTATAGATCTAGCAGTTTGAATGTTCAAATCCATATGATACATTTCTTGGGTAATATATCAGTATATCAGTTGTGTGTACATACATACATGCACACGTGTGTACATGCACACAGGCCAATGCACATGCATGTATGTTCATATAGACATGCCAGGCCTGCTGTCCACTCCTTGTCAGAGGTCTTCCACATGGTGCATCAGCTAGGAGATGCCTCAGAAGAGGGCCAGCAGACCGGCCCTGGGGGATGCTTCAGCCCAGCGCCTGTACAGCACACAGGATAAGACTGGGGTTTACATTTACAAATGCTTAGGGGCAAATTTGAAAGACATTGGTGACGCACAAAACTCAGAGGTACTGAAATAATCGAGTTTTCTTGGATCACAGCTGCTCTATCAACTACCTTTGCACTAAAACACTAAAGTCCAGCAGGCACCTACAGAGGCCACCTGGACAGCAGAGCCTTGAATATCTACTAGCTGGCCCTGTACAGAAATGTTTGCTGCCCCTTACCTTGGAGAATGCAAACAACAGCAGTGTGAAATCTGTCTGAATCCCAAGCAGTACTGCACAGTGCTTGAAAAGCTCTTTGCATAGAGAAACTGGAGAGAAATTTGCTGTCAGCTTTTATCATTTTTAACAAAATAAAACAAGTCACAAACTTTTCTTCCTGAGCATCTAACCATGTGTCCCAAGAGGGTTGTCTTGAATATTCAAACGTCGGTGGCCTGTGACTGTGACCTCACGTGCACTAATAGAGGAGGAAACGTACAATCACAAAGTTGTGGAGCCTCTGACGTGATGCTCAGTTGGATTTGCAGTTTGTCTTCTGAAAGGAAACCATCACGGAAAAGAAAACCTCTCAGGACTTGCCAAGCATAGGACAGGAGGAAGAAGGGGAATCGAGGTGCACTGGGGACCCCCAGGCTGAAATGCAGTGCAGGCTGCCCTGTCGTGCTTTTTTTCTGTGATGCTGATGTCGTTTTTGTGGGCATGGCTGTTGGAATGTACCGGTGAGGTAGAGAAGCAGCAAGTGTCATTTCCGCCTCACAGAAGGGCGAGTCCAAAACCCCTGTGTGCGGCTTTTGTTATGGTAGCAGTTCAATGCTGAGGCCAATGAAGACATCCCCCGTTATATCCTCATGATAATTGTATTTTAGCATCACAAGATCCCAGCACTGGGAGAGAGACCAAGATCCCTTCCACTCAGCAGAGAGGGGCTCAGCACCTAAGCAAAGCACGGGGCCTCCCTCAAGCTCTGGGTGGCACTGAGGCACCACGAAGCCCCAGGAGAGCCCTCGGGTCGCTCGAGCCATCTTCTCGTGAATCCACCTAACCGCGGTTATTATAGACACACCGGAGGGCAAGAGGAGTGAAAATAAGGAAATGAGACAAACCCCACCAGGCACACAGGTGAACACATCCCATGTCCCCACGGACACAGCATGTCACTCTTTTGGGAATCGGTACTAAGCTATAAGTAAATAAAAGGTGATGCAAGCCATAGCTGTCCTCACATGTTAGCCGATGAGCCCGAGGATAGCCTGCCTGTTACCTGGCTTTAGTAACGCATGTGTCAGAACCAAACACGCTACTTGAGGAGTCACTGCAAGATCACTATCAAATGATTTTCTTGATTTAGAAAGGGAACTTTGGAAAATCATCGCCCGAGCAGGGTAGGACGCCCAGTTTCATGGGCCCTTCCCTGGCTCGCTTTCTTTTTTCAGGGGAATATAAACATCCAAAGATGCAAATAGCCCATACGCATTTGTTCCTCTTCCAGCCACCGACAGGTCAGCGTGCAATGTTTTTCCTAAGCCTTGTTGCCACCAGAAATGGCGTTAATTTCTTTGCTGGTGCCTGCGCAGAAGCTTCACCCTGACCCCGTCACCACGCTGTGCTTCTGCTCCGTTTGCCCCAGCCCCGCTTCCATAGCACTTCCACATGCGTGGGGAATGGTGGTTTGCTCGCCTGTCCTGCTCATGGGAACTTGCAGCAAGGGCGCAAGACCTCCACACCCACGACCCAGCAGCCAAGCTGGGCTCCGAGGCTGAAAGTGTGTACAGGCTTCCTGAGCGCAGTGCCCAGGGGTGTTCTGCGGCTGGAGCCTCCCCTCCTCGGGTCAAGCGGAACGGCAGCCTGCTCTGTGTCCCCCTGCTCCATGTCCTCCTGCTGGAGCTGTGGAGAAACACCTGCCTTCAGGAAGGCAGCTTCCAGCACCCTGAGCGCTCTTTCGGTTAGCGTGTGCTTGTGACACAGCCTACTACCGTCAGGTAGAAACCATGTCAGCCGGGCATGTCACGTCACGTTTCTACCAGCCACATTTTATACTTCAAGAATGGAACTGATAACATGTTGTTTAACTGGATACATCCAGAGAATCATCAGTTCAACATAAATCAATATCATATACACATAAATCAATGTAAAATCTGATATTTAATTTACCTTTTGATTTAGATGCTAGATTTTTATGCAAAATCATTGGTCTGTATTGTTTCCCAACTCTTGGTTAGAAAAAGAGTGGACATGTTTGGATTGTCCCAAACAAGCTCAAATGTGCTCTGATATCTGAATCACCAGCTTTAAAATCAAATTTAAAAAAAAAATAACTAATTATTTATTTGTTTACTTATTTATTTGGGACAGGGCTTCACTACGTAGCCCAGATTCCTAGTGATACTCCTGTCTCAGCACCACCCCACCCCACCCACCCCCGTGCTGGGATTACAGGCACGCACCAACGCACTCGGTTTCTGTGGTTGGCACAGTGAGCCCGGGGTATCAGCCAGCATGGCATAAGGTACCCAGGACTGAACCTGGGTCTTTGCACTTGCCAAGCAGGACTTAGACCGCCAAGCTATCTCTCTAGCCCCTAAAATTAAAATTTTGAAAATAAAACTTCCGCTGCCTACTTGTGCGGCTCCTATTTCAGGCCCAGAACCCTCCAAGACTGTGCGCTGCTGTGTGGGCCAGCGCAGGTCTCAGGCTTCTGGTCTTCCTTTCATCCCAAGCACCGCTGCCCTCCCCGCCCCTTCCATTTGTGAATCTGGCTGAGTGTCACACCACAGATCACACTCGTGGTGATCCTTCTGTCTCAGCCTCCCCAGTGCTGGGATTACTGGTGTGCGCCACCATACCCGGACTTGATGGCTAGCTCGGTGCGCATTAGGATGGGGTCGGCACGGCATGCGGCACCAGGGATCAAACCCTATTCCCTGTGCTTGTCAAAGCAGGTGTTTTGTCTGCTGAGCTATCTCGCTGGCCTTGTACCTCTGCCCTCTATCCCTCCAAGTGAGCTGGAATAGTCAGCGTGTCTTTCCGCTCCCCTGTTGCTGCTTCCGCCTGGAGGACAGAAGCCCAGAGAGGACACAGCACACCCAGTCTGTTCAGCGTGCACTGCTTCCAGCAGCTACTGCATATTGCAAGTTCTGCCTGGCACTCCCAGTCTGCTTTGGCTCAGGCCAAAAGCAGGGCTGTGTACGCAGGGCCTCCCGTGCCTTCCACAGGCCAGGTCCACCCCTCCCCCATCTCCATGAGTTTGCCTCTTCTGCCCAAGCGAGCTCACCAAAGCAGCTGGCAAGCTGGTGACCAGCTGGCTTTCTCTCTGGTGCCCAGATCAGGCTGGGTAGTGGGACGGGCAGTGCACTGCGCAGAAGGAGTACAGGCCGAGCGCCACGACAGACAGGTCCAAGGCCTGGGATCTGGAAGTGCCACTCCCTGCTCGATGTGGGGACCATCATCCTGCAAGGGTACCTGGCCTCACACACCCCTTTTTGTGGAATAACATCTCATCTGAAAACAAAGACTAATGTGTGCCCCTGAGGTCAGGATTTCCCAGGGTGCTTCCCTGTCATTTAGAGCCCCTGATGCGTTCAGTGTTCATTTTCTCTCTGGCCTCCATATTGCTTAGAACTTGCTAAGGTCTCTGTGTCATCTCTCTCCAGGATGCCAAAAGGAATGCAATGACAATAGATCCATTTTTCTGCTGGGAGAGAACTATTTCAACTCTTGTGGTGAGGTTTTGCCACGTCTGAGAAACCGAAGCAGACTTAGCATGAAACGGTATTCATCCCAGCAAAACCTACGCTCCCCTCGGTGTGCAGCACCCAGAGCCGAAGCACAAGCGCTGGCTCCCTGCCAGTAGTCGGGCCACTCCTCTCCTTAGACTTTTTGTCACTTCTCACCTTTGTTACTCTGTATTCTCCTGGTCCCCTGCGTGTCCACATCACTATGTAATAGTCTCGCACAGTGCAGAGCCATCGTAACTGCAGCCTCCCCACATGGCAGCGCCATCCCCAGAGGAATGGCATGTATTGTTGTTTGTTTGTTTATTTGCTGATCCATTCAACAATGTGGAGCCAAAATGAGAGAAGACAGCTCAGAGCCAGGGGGTCACCAAGTGGGTGAAATAGTTTGGAAATTTGTCACGAAGGGCTGGAAAAGTGTATGTAAAAATTGGAAAGAAAAAGCAGATTCATTGACTGTGTGTAGCACAGTCTGTAAATCTCCCAAAGAAGTGATCTGATTTTATTTTCAGTGGAGGTTTTCGTCACAGTTATTTGATTCCTGGATTAGGTGCTTGGAGTACAAATATAATTTGTTTGCCAAATGACGAAGTGCTTTTTGCTTTTGTTGTAGTAAACATAAATTTTATTACATGGTCTAATGCATGCGCAGGAAGTCCATAGCTGCACCTCTTCCAGCTGCCCTTTCTGAACTACTTATTCAAAGAAAGCCTTACAGCCAGGGTGGTGTCACACCCCTGTAATCCCAGCACTTGGAAAGCTGAGGCAGGAGGATCTCTGCAAGCCCCAGGCCAGCCCAAGCTGCATAGTAAGTTCAAGGCCAGCCTCAACTATAGTGAGACCCTGTCTCAAAAAACAAAGTCTTCTTGGGCTCGTAAAGTTCAAAAGCTCATTCGTGTTCCCTACTTTGAAAAGATAGTTAGGAACTCTTATGTTTGGGATTTTTTTTATGAAACAAGTCAATTTGATATCTTCAGTGGCTTTGACATTCTCATGGGCTGCCCACTTCCTGTGCAGTAGGAGGAGGATGGAGAAGTTGAGCTAGACCCAAGTGACCATTGACTGGCTGGGCCATGTGTCTGTCTATGCCCTGACCCTGTTACTGTCAGGGACCCACCAGACTTCTCAGACATTTGGACTAACTTGTACTGGCTTGATAGGTGTGTGCTGAAGCTTCACACTAGTTTTTATAATGGGGACAAATTCTTGGGAGCTGAGTGGAAAAGTTTGAAACTTAAGTCAGGGAAAACAGCATTTTTAAGTTTCTTAATATATCTCCATTTCAGTTCTTATCAAGTGTTCCTTTCTAGAGTTATTAATGGAGTTGTCATTTTGGCTCAAGTTCGAGGGAGCTGTCTTGTGTTAGTGCCTTGTGTTGGATGCAAGAGCCCACGGACCCTGGCCACTGTTTGTCAGGGTATATGTGAGGTAAGGTGGAAAGGGTAGAATGTTTAGCAGTGAAAAGGCCAAAACCCAGGAGCTAGAACTGCCATCCTGGCTACAGCGTCACTCAGAGTTCTTCTAGTTGAACTCTGGAGGACAAAAGCAGCCATTTCCTGTCAGAAAGAACCTAAACAGGGGCCCAGCAGGATGGCTCAGTGGTCTAAAGTGCCTGCTTAGGAAAGCTTAGGTGGCTGCAGGGACCGCAGTTCAATCCCCAGCACCACATGCTGCACCAGCCCTGCCCTCAGAGCAGGCTGAGCCGGCCATAAAAATGAGTGAATAAACAAACAAAGGTTCTGAAACAAGAATAAATAAAAAATATAAAATTCTAAAAAAAAGAAAGAACCTAACCAAGCTATAATTAAAGTCATTTTTGATGGCCTGACCACTTCCTGAGGAGGGAAAGACCAAGTTAACTCCAAGTTCACATTCTGGTAATGAAAACAATAATGCACTCCTTACTTCTAAAGATATTGAGAACACGAGGAATACTTCTAGAAAGGAATGGGTTGAAAAATACCTGTGCCTTGGCTTCCTGATCCCCAGCTCCGCTTTGGGAGAAGCAGATCAGTGAGCAGCAGAGCGCCCTTCCTGCCCTTCCAGTTACCATGCAGTTATCTTGATCAAGGGCACTCATAAATACAGCGAATTTTACAGTGTCATTAGTGTCTCTAAAGGGAAAAAAGGAGGTCTAGAAGCCAGTGGGGACCCAGCCAACACTGTGGCACACTGTTCTCTTCAATTTGCAGAAGATAAAGAAATTGCGGGAATGTTCCTCAAAAGTATAACAGAATTGATACTAGAAAGATGCCTAGAAAAATTGTAATTCTTACTCTTTTCTTGCTCTGCCTGTTATATACTAAAAGAATCCCATGGAAACACTTGTTTTCTTATTATGAATCTAAGTGCGGCTTTTCTGCTTTTGGATCCAAGTTACATTTAATTCTCCATCTCCCGTCCCCGCTTTGGCCAGATCGTTGCTTACACAAGCCACGGAAAAACCTTCTGCAACTCTTTATGAAGATGGCCTCTGTGGAAAGCAAGCGCCCAAGAAGTGATGTGCATAGTAGGCCCTCAGTAACCCTGACCACAGGGGCTTCTGCATGCTTCTCAGAGAAGTGTGTTTGGAGTAAGCAAGGGACGCCATGGTCCTTGAATCTTTTCCTCCCCATTTCCTGTCACTGTGTGGCTCAAAAGAGCACCTCAGAAGGACGGAGGGGAAAGGGCTTTGACTTTCAAATCAGAGACATGGTGAGTAGAAGCTGTGGGCGGGAGTTGGCTCTCGGGCTTTTGGATGAAGCAGGAGAGTGGAATTGGAGACCCCGAGCAGATCCTCCCAGGAGGCCCCACGCTCTGTCCTGTGGCACCTTCCAGGCAACCCTGCGGATCACCCTGCAAGGGTGAAACACTTCAGCCTTTGAATTCCCATACTAAGTCTTCTTGGTAGAAGAACATCCTTGTCTTCTCCTTATTTTCTCCACAGCGTGAGGGTTTCTTACCCAGGCCATGCATTTAGGCCCAGTCTAACATTTCAGCAGTTTCTTGTTAAAACTGCCACTCTTTGTGTGTGTGTGTGTGTGTGTGTGTGCGTGTGTGTGCGTGTGTGTAAATGAGTTCCACTCATTAGATTTCTCCCAGGGTGTGCCTGCTCCCAGAAGACACCCAGCAGGCCCCATCCTTGCTGCTTCACTTCACACCATGAATATTCAGAGGCTGCAGTCATTGAGGACTCAGGTGGCAGAAATAGTAAGGTGACTGAAGCAAAGCCTCGCGGGAAAGCTGGCCTGTATCTCTGCTGCTCGCAAGTACTGGCGCCGGTACTGCCCTCCCTTCCCTGACCCTGGGACCCCAGGACCCCAGGACCCCAGGAGCGGGTCGACCTGGGGGCCCCCTGTGAACCAGGCATCCGTTCTCTACACCACCATGCTCTCTCGCGGCTATCTGTGTGATGTGTTGTCATCAGCGTGTTGTTTTTCAATGACAACAAGCCCTGCTGTAGTCCCCTCCACAGGACGCACTGGGGCTGATAACTCCGCATAAAGGATGCTCTGTTGAGCCGGCAAATGCGTGCATTGTTCCCCGCATAATGCAGTCAGCCTCTCCCAGGCGAATTCAGCGTAATTTTTGAAGTCTTATTTTATATATTTTGTCACCATCAGCAGTTGAACTAAAGTGGGAACTGCTCCATTCTACGATGGGTTAAATTGTGCTCTGTGCAGATCGCGTGGCAGTGCATAAATCGCAGCCCGTTCTCTCTCTTCTTTTTTTTGAAGGATTCTAAAATAGTTTTTCAGAATTAGTGCTGGATTTTTGCTTCTGCCTGTGTGGCGCCTCTCGCTTTCTTCCCTTCAGAGGAGCATCCTATGCAGCATTCCCCCTTCGGAGGAATCACTTAGGCACTTCCAGCTGGTGGCAGGGGACACAGCCTGAGCGCCGGCTTCCTCTGTCCCAGCTCTCTGCACTCCGGTCCGTGCATTATGATGGCTGCACTCCCGAACAGAGGCTCAGGTAAAGGAAGGTGCAGGGTGAAGCCTGAACCCCGCCGTGGCGCTTTCTAAGAGCTTCCGCCTCTCCAGCATCTTTGCCTTGTGAATGCCTTCCTGTTTCCAGTCCGAGGCTACTCGCCACTGAGTGGAATGCCGTTGTACGCCTGATTAAAGGTGCCCGAGGAGATCACCTCTTAGAAGGAAGCCCTGCGTGCCTGACAGGATCCTTTTCAATGCATTATGGCTCATGCAGCCTCACAGTTAAAGAAAAACCGGGATTTAGAAATCAATGCTGAAGAAGAGACCGAGAAGAAAAGGAAACACCGCAAACGGTCCCGGGATCGGAAGAAAAAGGTAGCTGTGTGTGCCAGGGCATTGATCTTGCCTGGGTTCTTTTTGTTTTAGTCTCCTCATGGCATCTGGGAGCAGCATGAAGGGCTCTTTCTGCATGCTTTGTGGCGTGTAAATCGGGGTGGAAGTGGGGTCTCGGGGCAGAGCCCAGGGCCAGAGCATGGCCACTGGCTGGCCTTGGTCAGGGCAGCTCCCTCCTGGGGGGCGAATGCAGGGCCCTGCGGAAGGGTTGCCTCACTTCCCAGTGCCTCGGGCATGTTTCAGGGACATGGGAAGCTGTCGTCAGGGAGTTGAAAGTAGTTTCTTGCAGCCTGGTCAAGGTTAAATGTACTGCGGCAACTTAGGTCGGAAGGAGAGGCCAGAGGACCAGGCTTTGTACTCCTTAGAGGTCTGGCTCATGGAAAAGGAGCGTTCATGCTGGAACTGTGTCACGTGTGCACGCTTCTCAGGCAGAGCCATGACCTTAAAGATGTGGCAGAAAAGTCATTTCCTGCTTTATCGTCTTTCCTCGCTTTGGTGCCTCTTTTTAGGTAGGCTGGACCATGGAAACAAGCTGCTAGAAATAACTTTGTGTTGTTGAGTACAGCTCACATCACGGGAGGTTGGTATATGCTAGCTGCATGAGCGATTACCTTAAATGCCGGAGTTCCCGTGACATGGCCATGACCTGCCACCTTCTGGCACTGGCTTCTTGAGATCAAAGAGAGGACTTTGATGACACCCCCCACCCATGCTGTGGCTCACTGCATGGGGAACAGGGGCTGGGGGGCTCTAGGTCGGTGGTGGCTTATTCTAGCCAGAGTTTTGGGTGCTTAGTGGCTTTGCCCTTAAGTGAGAGTCCTGGGGAATGGGTGCTAAGCGAGGCCCAGGCACTTTCTCTGCATGGCAATGAATAAAAAATTGACTGAAAGTCTGTGATCTGAACATGGAAGTCAAGCCATAAAGCATTTTTATGGGTCTTTGTGAGGATGCCCACGGGGAGGAAGTTCTTCCTTTTCTCTGAGCACTGATGCATGTGCCTTCTAGATGACATGCAGATTTCTTCTGCCACACACTCCCCTCTTCAGGAGTGGCTGCAGATATTCTGGGTGCCTTTGCCATTTGCTTCTGAGTGAGGAGCTCAAGGCAGCTCTCTGCCTTTTGTAGCAGAATAGGTCTTATGAGACCCAACGTGGAAGATACCAGTTGTGTTCGCTGCATGATGTTAAATATAGCTCGCTCCCACTTCCGTAGTCTTGTAAATAAACTTCTTGAGCATATTTTCATCCAAGTGCCCACGGAGGAGACTCCAGGGCAGGCACTCCCAGAGAGCCCTGCCCGATGCGGCTGTCGTGAAGCAGCCGTATTTTGCTAGATTCTGGTCTCATCTTCCTGGGTCGGTCTGTGGGAAGGTCACTATTGATTGTTCCCTGTCTGCGCTTCTGTTCCTCTGCCCCAGCCAGTGATAAATGACTTTGGAGACACATGTGGAAAGGGACATAAATGTGTGTGGAGCAACGGGATCCTCCTTCAGGTTGATGCTCTACATAGGGGCTGCAAGCCTCGGCAGGCTCCTACACAGGGATGGCCTCCCTGCTGCTGCCTTGGGGCTGGGTCCCCATTGTCCCTGGAAGCCAAATGGGGAAGGAGGTGAGGCAGGGGAGGCCTCAGGGCTCAGGGAGCCCTGAAGCGAGTGCTCTGTGGACCCAACTCCTTTGTGGTGAGCATAACAGAGTCTGTCCAACGTAAATCTCTTAGCAACCAGAAGGGAGGATGGGGAAATATCAAGGCTGCTGTTGTAGGTGTGCAGGCGGATGCAGACGCTGTGTCCCCAGGATGTTCCCAGAGCAGGTCCGGACGTGGCTCCTGGTAGCAGCTTTGCTCTCCGGCTCTGTTGCACAGGAATATCCCACTCATGGCCCGGTACACCATGGAGGGCAACAGCTCCTCGGTCACAGCACCACGGACGGGGCTCAGTGCACCAGGGCCAGGGCCACCACTCCTTCCCATCCATGGAGTAATGCATACACCCTTTATTCTCGATAAAATGCATTGTTTCAACTTTGAGCGTCCTTTTTCCAAGATCATAATGAACGTGTGTAGGTTACTTTTTCCTATATTGTAGACCCCATAGCAATAGAAACAAACACTTAAATATAATTTGGGGGTAATGATGGGATAGTTACTCTTGTTCAGAGATGAAAATAGCCCCTAGGGCCTCTTACTTACATAAAAGTAATAGTGAGCATTCTCACAAAAATCGCAAAATAGAAGAGCCTAGGAAATATCTAAGTTACTATTATGTATTATTAGATTAAAAGGTGTCTGTTTGTAAGATAATTGGGTCCTTGGCAGTCTTGCAATTCAAACTTGAACAAAGCCAAGATGAACCTGTCTTGATTGCATCTGTACAATTTGGCATCATACAGCATGGGCTATTCTAGAAATCATAAGCAAATTGTAGTAGATCTGTAGGCTTAACACTAGTTTCCTATATCACTGGAGTTTTTTCCTTTGATGGTACTGACCTGTATCCTGAGCCTTTCATATCTTTTTAAAAACTAGGGTCTCGCTAAATTTCCCAGGCATGACTTGAACTCTTGACCCTTCTGGGCCAGCTTCCCATGCGCTGGGATCACAGGTGTGCACCAATGCACCCAGCTTCTTCTGTCTCTGATCCCAAGGAGTTACACATTTGGTTTACTTTGAATATGTCAGCATTGAATATGTAATTACCAGTCAAAAGTATAGGGAACTTCTAGGAATTTATAATTAGCTGAATTTTAATAAAGATATATTTCATCCTGAACACAACCTAAATAGCATTAAGAAAAAAAAATTGCCACTTGGTATAAGGAAGTGTAACTAAGTAGATTCCTCTTAATCTCTGTGCGTGTGTGTGTGTGTGTGTGTGTGTGTGTGTGTGTGACACACATGCTGAGACCTAAAAATCTCAGGGCCATCCGCACACTAAGCACACTGTGCCCCTGAGCTGTATCCCCAAATCTTAAACTTTAGTCTTACCTCTCCAGTGTTTTGGGCTTTATAAGAAAAATCTTCATGTTTTGAGGTGCACCTAAAGACTGCAGGAGGGCGCACACACAAACGTCCATCATCCTTGTCTCCGCCCTTCCCAACTTTCGCTTCCTTTTTCCAGTCCTCTCCTGGTGGGCTGCATGCTCAGAGCACCCCGTGGGTTCACCCTGGGTTGCCCCTTAGTCCTTATTCTGAATGACATACAGGGAAGCACCTTTTGTACCCTTGGCCCCAGCAGGATCCCTGGCCCATAGGTGTCTGTAGGCAGACGGCCTGCCCGGCCGCCAACACAGGAAGGTCTGCAATCCAAACTGTCCTTCCTGGGGCATGGGCTGTGGCCCCTGATGTCTCCAGTTACCAGGAGCTCCTGGGGCCATGTCGCCCACATGTTTTTCCTCTCTTTTATAAGCTGCAAAATCTATTTCAATAATGAGGAATATCAGAAGAATTGACCCTAACATCTCCAAGAAATGCAATTATAGCATGTGAATATATGTCCGTATGCATCTATGATTTCTTGCCAAAAAATAATGTTAACCTAAGGAAGTTTCCTCTAAAGAGAAGCCCTATGGGCTCTCTCTTGTGGATATGTACATGTACATACATGTATAAACAATGCTAGACACTAGGAGAAAGTGATTAATTAGTTCCATGATTGAGAATACTTGCGATTACTGATGTCAAACTCATACTCACTGGCAGAGCAGGAATACCCATTGCTTTATTCTTGTGTTCATCAGCAGACATTTACTGAGTGACTTTCTTTTTTGAATTTTTTTAAGGGCCAGTGAGGTAGCTCAGCAGACTAAGGACCTGCTTTGGCAAGCATAGGGACAGAGGTTCAATCCCTGGCACAAAATACTGTGCTGGGCCTTCCCCCCTCAGCATGCTGAGCTGGTGACTGAGTCCTGGCATGGTGGCGTACTCCTATAATCCCAGTGCTAGGGTGGCTGAAAACAGGAGGACCACTACGAGGTCCAGGCTACATAATGAGACCCTATACCGAATACGTTTAAAAATAAATAAGTAAATTATTTTATTTATTTATTTATTTTATTTAATAAATAATTGATTGGTTGATTAATTGATTGATTTGGTGCAGGGTCTTACTGTGCAACTTGGACTTGTAGTGATCCACCTGTCTCAGGCTCCCCAGCACTGGGACTACAGGTGTATGCCACCACACCCAGTTTCAATGGCCAGCATGATGCGTTCCATACACAGGATCAAACCTAGATCCTCGCATTTGATAGGCAGATGCTTAGACAACTAAGCTATCTCCCCAGCCCCCTGAGTGACTTTTCTGAATCAGGCGTTACATCAAATATTGGTGACAGAGCTAAACAAGGAATAGCGACAACAGAGTGGTAGCTCCCAGCAGGGGTGGAGAGAGACACTAGAGCACCCCTAGCTATCCTGCACCAGGTGTGAGAAGGTAGAGCTGACAAAAGGGCCCCAGGTGATTGGAATGGGCTCCTCAAAGAGGCCCGGAAGGCTGAGCCTTGAGGAGGAGCTGGAGATGGGTGAGGAGGACAGATTGCCCTGCCAAAGGGGTGGGACTAGGCAGGCCTGTAGGATGCGTGGGAAGCAATATTTTGTATGTGTGCAGCCAAATGGGCCTGAGAGTATGGCAGGTGATGTCAGCAGGAGCACAGCAGGGGACCTTTGCATGCCTTCTTGAGGGTCTGGGAATTACCCCACTCAGAGGGGCAGGAGGGCTCTACTGGCGCCGGGAGGCACACGCACTGTGACTAGCTTTGCGGCTTGGAACCGTCCTGGTCCATCAGTGTTACAGATGGCAGCAGGGAGGGCCATCGGGAGGCTCCATGGTGACCCAGCCAGGAGACCCTGTGAGTCCGAATGGGGGAGACTCAGCCAGCACAGAGGGGGTGTAGCACACAAGAGATATTTAAGGAAGACGCAGTAGAACTTGGCGAGGGATCGTAGGTAGGAAGTGAGAAGGAGAGACCAGATTCTAGGGAGGCTGCCAAGTTGCTGGCTCGAAGGCAAAGATGAAGAGTTGCATTTCCTGACTTCATGTCTCCCCCCCCCACTTATTGACCATGTCTTATACACAGAATAGAGCTTTACATTGTTTTGTATATGGAAGCTCCTGTAACCTTCACAATGACCTTACTCCAAGGTTCTTTTTATTCCCATTTCGCAGGTGAAGAGACCAAGTCATGATTTCTTTAAGTTGGTTGCCCCAAAAGTAGTCATGGGTAGAGATGGGATTCCAAACTGGACAGTCTCTCTAGCTTGCATTCTTAACCAAGCACAGATAGAATATGGCATTGTTGATTTTATAGCTACATAGTATGTGGAAGTAGATTTTTGTTATTGTTGTTTGTTTTCTTGGAGGGGGAACCAGGCATTAAACTCAGGCCCTTGCGCTTGCCAAGCAAGTGCTTGTTCTACTAGGTTTGTTTCATAAAAATCTCAAGGATAGTCTATTACTCAGAACCTGAATCTTTAATAGGTAGCATGTCCCCAAGTAAACCAAAATTGTAGTGTTTTCATACCCTCTCTAACAGATTTTAATGTTTTTCCCCTCCCTGTTTTTCAAAATAAATATTTCTGAAGACATAAATAAAACTGTTTTTTGAGCAGCAGCAGCAGCAGCAGCAGCAGCAGCCGCGTCTCAAATCCTGCAAGGCACATTGGTGCAAGAAGCACACAACTGTGTGCTGAGCCCCGCTAGGATGCTGGCGGGGTGGGAGAGTCTTGGGGAGTCTTAGTTTTTTTTTTTTTTTTCTGTCTTTTCTCTATATTTTGCATCTACATTTTCCCTAGTAAGAGCAAGATCTAAAATAATTAACCTGAAGTCTACAGCTAATAAGTGATGAGCCCGGGCGTAAACCTGGGTGATGAGTTTAGAATCCGCATTTAACCACTGAGTTCATTGTGCTGAAGCTCCCCAGCCTCATAGGTTTGAGAAACACACTTAAGAAGGCATGAAAGATATGGTGGGCTTTGTTTTTGTTTTTCTTTTTTCTGCAGAAGCCAGGTATTGCCTGGAGTGTGACAGGCCTTCCTCACACCTTCCCCTTCATAGTGCCTTCGACATAAGGTGCCATGCAGGGCCGGTGTCATACTGTAGCGGCTGGACTTTTGCAGTTCACAAACTATGTTTGCCCTTATGCAGTAAAGGGAAATGGCTCTGTTTCCTGTCCAGCTTAGTAAGTAGACTTCAGGTCTTTCCAGAGCCTGGTGTCCTTCTGAGCACACTTGATATTCAACACTGAAATTATTTACATGTTCAACTCACCCCAGAGCTGCTTTAAGCCACAGGTAGTATCAAATTATTTGCTGTGACCAAAATGGTGCTTGTTTGGGTAGGAGAATAGATGGAGGGATGGATGGATGTGTGGATGGATGAGTGGATGGGTTAATGGACAGGTGGGTGGGTGGGTGGGTAGATGGATGGATGGATGGATGGATGGATATGTGGATAGATGCATAGATGAATGGATGGATGGATGGATGGATTTGTGGATGAATAGGTGGATGGATGGATGGATGGATGGATGGATGGATGTGTGGATGGATGAGTGGATGGGTTAATGGACAGGTGGGTGGGTAGGTGGATGGATGGACAGATGGATGGATATGTGGATAGATGCATAGATGGATGGATGGATGGATGGATGGATGGATTTGTGGATGAATGGGTGGATGAACGGATGGATGGGTGGATACATGGATGGATGAGTGGATGGATGACTAGGTAAGAGGCAGTACTGTGTAATGATTAAAAGTTAGCATATATTAACCAAAATTTACATTTAATCTGTAGAGTAAGATTTTTGAGAGAAGATACTCAGAATATTATTTGGCTGTGTGTTCTTGGAGAAGTGATTTAACCTCTCAATGCTTCAGTCTCTTCACCAGTACAAGGGGACAATAATATGAACTTTGTTATAAGATTGTATGAAGGCTAAGGAGATAGCTCAGTAGAATAAACGCTGCCTGACATGTGTAAGAGCCTGAGTTCAATCCCCATTTCCACACATAAAAAAAAGATTGTATGAGATTTTTGATGGTTTGGTTTTAAAATAGGAATTGGCACAAAGTAAGAGCCACATAGTGTTGGTGGTTGTGCCTTTTGTTGTGCAGAATGAACAGACAAGGAACAGAAGAGTACCAGGGTTATTGTAATCTCAAGTCTTCGGGGAGTTGGCGAGCATCTTAATTCACAGAAGCCCAGCAGGGGAGCCCCTCAGGTGGACACCTGGCTGCCACTTGTCTCCATTCTTACAATTCTGGGGCTCTCTCACAGAGGAGATGGCAAAAGCTTGCCCTTTGGTGTCCCATCTTTGATCATTTAGGAGCAAGTATGCTCTGAAGTGAAATTTGTCAGCTGATTTTTATGTTCTTTATTACTATCATGGCACATAGTTGGCTCCACAAATCTTGTCATCTGCTCATTAATGATATTTACTCACTTTTTTTGCTCTTGACCAATTAGCATGATAAGCATAAGTTTGGTTTAAATTGTGTTCTTATACTGTTTGAATGTGTTTTAAGATTTCCAAGTAGCTTGTCTTGTCCGTCTTCTGATTTTCCTGTGGCAAAAACATATATTTCCCTCTGTGTTTTATTTTATTGAATCTCATAATGAAAAACTGGTAACTTTTTATACATCCATTTGGAGAAAAAGAATTGAAAGATATTCACTTTCTTCTCAGTTAGATTCTTCTAAAGGTATGCATCAATTATATCAAATATTCCCTGCCTCTTCATTTAAGAGCTACTTGGTGTGTACTTAGGTTGTGCCTGTCCCTATGAGATTCTGGGAATGTGCAGGAGTAACTTGTCTACCTGCTCTCCTATAGATTCTGCTCGTGCTGCTCTGCAAAGGTAGGGTGAAGGGCGAAGAAAAAAATAGCATCTTTGGTGGATCTTTTAGCTATGAAGGGCATTTAGAGTCTGCTTTATTTGAATTTGTAAACTTTGTAATGATGCAGTGCTATCCACATGTACAGAAGGGTTATCCAAAGTTTGGCTTCATTACCCAGCTTGCCTCAGGTCCCAGAAATAGCAGGGCTGGACACTGAGGTGGCCCTCAGGGACTAGTGTGGACTTGCAAGACCTTTCAGGATAGGTTTCCTTAAGGCAGTTTCTTTTTCTTTTTCTTTTCTTTTTTTTTTTTTTATGAGCAGAATAGATTTATTAAGAGAAAGAAAGCTTCTGTCTGGGAAGAGGGACAGAAGGGGACCCGAGCAGTTTGCCTGGGAAGCTGTCTCTTCCAGGGACTTTTATAGAGAAGATGTGGAAACTCACTTAGGTGGGTATGAGGTGGGATAAAACTGTGGTCAGCCAATGAGATTACAAGCACCATTGCTCAGGTAAAATTGATTAACATCAGGATCCAATGGGAAAGCAAGTCACGTAGCAAGCGGGAAAGGACACCACACATTGAGCTTGGGCTTGTGACGCTTTCCAGGATCTTTCAAGGTGATTGATACCTACTTAGAGTATCAATCCCTGATAAGGCAGTTTCTTATTACTACTAGATGTCCAAGGTGAAGTCTCTTGTCAAGAAAATTGTGAACAATTTTGAAATGTGCAAGTTAACTTATTTTATAATTGGATCTTTATTAATTAATCATTTAAATTTAACTGCAAAATCTAGAAACAGTGTTAGCCATTTTACTTGTGAATACACTTCCAAGCTTGAAATAAGTGGAATTCAGTCATTAAAAAACTGTTGCTTGGGAGGCGGGTCATGCCCACACACTGCACTCTATAGAATGATTGTGAGGACAATATGCAATATGTCAACTTTCAAAAAAAAGAAAGGGGAAAAGGAAAAAAAAAAAAGTAATGTTGATTTAAAAGTGTTATTGTTTAACTGTTTGATCAATCTTATATACCTATATGTATTAATCTAAACTGATCTGATGATGAAAATATGTAATATAACCATTGTTAAATTTAAACAATAAAAATATTAAATTAAAAAAAGAAACAGTTTAAACTATAACAATACATATTACAGATTTTAAAAACAAAAAAAAAACTGTTGCTTACATTACTCATTAATAGGTTAAATATTAAAGGAGAATGTCTAAATGAAATGTCATGCCATCAAGTTACATTATTCAAAGTTTATTCCAAAGAAATCTTTATGGAAAAATAATATTTGAGAACAAGCAGTCTCCTACAGTTTTGCCCTGCTTGGTGTCCTAGTCTTTATAAATTGGAAAAGTTGAAAGCGATGAAAACGGAGTCTGAATCATTAACACGTGGGTCAGATTTTCTGTCTTTTTTTTTTTTTAACAGTGATTGATATCTTACCTATTTTTATCATCAAATCTATTGCCCAGATCAACAGATGTAGTTATGCAAGATGGGAGATGTGATTGAATATTACCACATGCTTTCAAGAAATCTTAAATTTTTGTTCTCTCATTTTCTTTTATCCCCTTTTAACAAATTTGCTTAAAAGACAGTGTACTACCAATTGATACGACATTAGAAATGGGGCACATTGGGGCCCAGCGGGATGGCTCAGTGGTCTAAAGCGCCTGCTTGGGAAAGCTTGGGCGGCTGCAGGGACCGCGGTTCAATCCCCGGCACCACATGCTGCGCCAGCCCTGCCGTCAGGGCAGGCTGAGCCGGCCATAAAAATGAGTGAAGAAACCAAAAAAAAAAAAAAAAAAAAAAAAAAAAAAAAAAAAAAAAAAAAGTTCTGAAACAAGAAAAAATGAATAAATAAAATTAAAAAGAAAAAAAAAAAAAGAAATGGGGCACATGAAGAAGACCTAAATGTAGTGGTTTTGGCGGTACACATCGCTGTCCTCAGTGCAGTTGCTTAGTTCACAGATACCGGCTCAGCAAGTGAGTCAGGGTGGGAATTCTGCCTATTAGCTGCTATTTTGAAAAACCTGATGGAGATTCCTAGGACTGTTGCCTGATCCATCTTGTATATAGACATGTATGGTTTTGGCCCTACCTTATTACCTAACTTTTCTCCTTTCTCTCTTCGTTGTTTAATCCGTAAATTTTGTTTCCATTTAACTGTGTCTAACGTTATACCTTTCAGTTTTAATTCCTACTATTGAGTTTTTGTACTAGAGAGACAATCTGATATTTACACACGTGGGTGTGGCTTATTTCACTTAGGCATCTAGCCTCCAGTTGCATCCACTTACCTACGAAGGCTTCAAGTTTGGTTTCCTTTATAGCTGAGTAATACTCCACTGTATAAAAGCACCACATCTTTCTCATGCATTCCATCTGCTCACCAGCGTTGTACCGCTGTGGAGCCTGAGTATGGCCCATCACTGTCTGCTATGCGATCTGCTTATAACATGTGTAGGTCTCAATTTACATTTAACTCATTCTAGCATAATACTTCTCAGTCATTGGCAACCTCTGACTACTTAGGGTCCTCTTCTTCCTTCAATTAAAATTTAGATGAATCCTGTTAGAACTGGTTAAATGGAGACCACCACCCATGTCTGCCAGGTCTGTAGCCTGCTGTTTGGCAGCACAGAATTCCCCTATTGCCGTCATTGGAAGGGGAAGATACTTGAGCTATATGGTAAAATTGTGAAAGAAAACAGGCCATTGGGTGGTGAGAAGGAAGTTTAAGGTTTTCTGGGTACCACGAGTCAGAGAAAGTCAAATATCTGCAATCGAAATGTAGATACAACCCTCCATTTCGTGCCTTTCATAATATGAGCAGCATTATTTGATCCTAATAATATAATATTTTGGAACAAATCTGTACAATTAAAGAAGGTATGTAATGACAGTTAATCTTATTAAAGGACTAGAAGCATTGCTGGAATAGATCCGAAATAGAGATGGAGATGGAGAGTGAATACGTATGGCAGTTCGCTATGGGGGGGTGAGATGTGAATTTGTACAGAAGGCGCTCCCGAGAGGCTGTTGGTCTGTCTTTAATTTCTCCGGGCCTCAGTTGCCAAACTAATTGAACAGAGATGCTAGTCTTTTAGTAGAGTTACCATCAATAAATGCATTTTGCCAGGTTCCTGGCATAAAAGGAGCCCTGGCAAATGCTTCCAGCTTCCTCTCCCATGGTTTTGGTCTGGCAAGTGCAAGTAATGGAATGACTGCAGCCAAGAAAGAGGTGCAGGCACGAAGGAAAGGAGAGCAGGTAGCACTCGGACAGCCGTGGCCGAAATGATTCATAATGTGAACTTGGGCTAGCAGACTGCTCTGCCCGGCCACCCTCCCCCTGAGTCCCACAGTCTAGCTCGGGGCAGTCCCTTTCCCAGCCCTCTGAGAATTGAATCCATCATTCGGAGGCATGCGCTCTAAGATCCATAGTTCAGCTACATGTGCCATCGACTAGCACTGTTATTAACTAGTTTCTTTCAGGAGTCAAGTGATTGTGTAGACATGAAAGAAAGCTTTCGAAACATATGCATTCTGAGCCGCAGTGGCCCAAGGGTGGTCCTCTTTACCAGCCCTTCCCTCTCTGCTGCCCCAGGTTGCTCTTTACAGGGCCTTTACTTCAGTCACGCACAGCAAAGGCCCTGGAACGTGTCTGATTGGTCACCTTCTGTAGCCACCACCACCAGAGCTTTCCATGTGGCTTCTGTAGCTTCTGTGGCTCCCCCTACCCAGACCCATGGAAGCCCTGAGCCACAAACCCAGACCCCTTCCCTTAGACATTTTCACCATAGTCTCCATGTGATTTCTATTTTCAAAATAATTCTCAGAAGGAAGGCAGCACAGCAAATGTATATGTGGGCGAATTCACCTGTTCTACTTACAGAGCTCCCTGCAGGCCAGGCACTCTGCTTTCTGTATCCCCATGTAGTGAAGCCGCCTGCCGTGGACATCCTGGTCTTGCCTTCCTGCATGAGGAATGCTCTGCCATGATAGTTTTAGCTGCTTGCCCAGAGCCACCACCTAGGAAACACAGAGTTGGAATCCAGAGTCAGGCCTGTCTGGTGCCCAGCACAGGGCTTTCCCGCTCCACCCCCAGGGTAGCTCCCAATTCATCACAGAAAGCGCTGTTTCCACAGAGGATGGGGCCCTGTGGGAGGAGTCAGTCCTTCCTGGACCATGAAGTGCCCTGGTAGGGCTTTCACCAGCAGAAAACCCCTAGCAGATTGGCACTCACAATTTACCTTTTTCTCCAAAAGAACAGTAGAGAAAGGGCCCTCCTGAGTAAGAGGGTGACATTTCTGGGTAGAATATGTATGTATGTCTGTATGTATGTATGTATGTATTTGGTACAGAGTCTCACTATACAGCTCAGACTCATAGTGATCCCCCTGTCTCAGCCTCCCCAGGACTGGGATTACAGGCACCAACAGTTTCAGTGGCTGGCTCAGTTCAGGGATGACACAGCATGCAGTACTTGGGATTAAACCTGGGTCCTTGTACTTGCCAGGTGCGCACTTAGACCGTTGACCTGGGTAGAATAAACAAGTCCAAAATTGATATCACTTTCATGGGCTGTAACTACTGAAAAATCCATCTTATCTTAATGGAACCCAGTCTTACAAATAAGAAAGAACAATCTAAACTGATCTGATGATGAAAATATGTAATATAACCATTGTTAAATTTAAATAATAATAATAAAAGAAAAAAAAACAAATAAGAAAGAACAAACACAATGTATCACACACACACTTTGTTAAGGATAAGTGGCAAAAATGATTTTGTCTTAGTAGACCTTGGTAGCATTGGAGATGGGTCTGTTCCCCGATGCTTGCCCTAACCTTCCATCTCATGCTTGTCATTTTTATGAGAAAACTGTGGATGAAACGAACTTTTAAAATCTTAAGGCTCAAAAGCCGCAAAGTTGAGTGCACTTTGTAGGAAGAAATTAGCACCAACATCAGAAAGCTACTTCCCCTAGAAACAGACAGAATGTTGTGATTCCATCACGAGGGGCTTTGCCAGATTCCTTTCCTATTATCAGCATAGGCCTTCTGGCCTTTGTTTTTACCTGATAAGAACACTGAATGAAAAGCTGGGGATGGGACTTGGCAAAGGTGGGAGTTCTCGAAAACTTGACTGTTCAAAGCGAGATGTTTTTAGGTGTTGCTAACAAACCTCAGTTTGACATCATAGGAAACCCGCCAAGGGAAGGTAGGTTCCAGGAACAGTAAAATAACTCACAAGTATCAAAGATGGTTGTTTCAGTTAATATTTGCATGAGTTCTCTGAGCATCCTGGCATTACTTCCATTTTCTCGTGAATAAACTGAGGCTTAGAAGTTGATTTTCAGTTGCTGCAAGAAGCAGAGCACGGCTTAAACCCGTGGCCTCTGGACTTCAAGCGCTCTGCCTGAGTGTCACTGTTCTGTGTGCAATTTGTCCATCCGTCATATACTTACACTCAAAGAAAGCTTTTGCCTTTAGTTGTTATTGTTTTACTTTCTAATTAGTTCTTGTGCCATTTCTGTGCCTCTCATTCTCTTTTTTTTTTTTTTACTTCTACTACTAATTCCCTTATTTATTAACTTATTATAGGCCAGGCATTGTTTTTATACACTTTGCATGAGCTAACTTAATAAGTTGGTAAAGCGCCTGCCTGGAAAGTGCAAGGTCCTGAGTTCAATCCCTGATCAAAAAAAAAAAAAAGTTTTTAAAGAACTTGAAAGATTACTATGATTCTTATAACAAAAAGGATAAAATAAAGAAATGGGGTCACAGAAAAATTAAGTAATTTTCCTAAGGTCAGATGGCATAAAGAGTCCAGCTAGAACTAAGTTATCTTTAAGAGGACTATGAAGGAATAGTTAGAAAAGAAAGACTAAAGGAAATATATTTGTTAACATATTATTATATTAACCTAATCAGCAGAATCTGAGGTTGCATACAATAATTAGTAAAAACTGTTTCTTCAAATTTACAGATAGAGGCTGGGGAGATAGCTCCGTGACACAAGTGCCTGCTTGACAAGTGCAAGGTCATGAGTTCAAGCCCCAGTCCCGCAAAAAAAAAAAAAAAAAAAAAAAAAAATTACAGACAGTTTGGACACAGTACATATTTTTGTGTTATATAATACAATTAAACCTGCTTCCTTGCTTTCGAAATAAATACTACAAGGTAGAAAATGTGACTGTCTATACTTTGTCTATAGGTTAGAGTTTTAGCAGATTTGTAGTTAAGGGAAGGAATATAGTTGAATCTTGAATCATTCCAAAGAACATTTAAATAGAATGACTTTTTGTTTTTGGAACTGGAAAGGGACTATCTTACTCTGTGTTTTGAGGATTAAGAGGATTAGACATGAAACACAGAGTAAGATGTGCCTCTCATTCTTATCAATATTATTGTTGCTTGCTTTTAGATAGGAAATTCTAGCTTAAAGGTGCCTGGTCTGAGTTTTAAGGTTTTATCTATAAAGGAATGCGAAGTGTCATTGCATAGTGCAGAGATTTTGGAGCAGGTCCGTGAAGATCATACTATCAGGTGAATGGACCGCGTTGGGAATGAGCCTTTGTCAAGACCATAACTTCAAATTCTGCATTTTGTGTGCTATCAGTAAATCCCCAAACACCGCCTCTTAGTTCCCATCCATGTATCTGCAACTTGACTAGTCACGGGTGTGGGGACAGGGTGTGCTGGAAGCAGCACAGCTCCCAAGGTCACCCAACCCCCACTGTCCCCTTTCCTGCTCTTCTGGAAGGATCTGCTGCTCTTTGGTGTTGGACCTCAGCTTCTGCAGCCTGATTCAATAACATCAGCATATTTACTCAGCTCTGTCAACATGCTAAGTGCATTTGCCTGTCCTTAAGTAACAGGAAGATGACCATATTGACGGTTTAAAATGCTGAATGTAATTAATTTCTTTCCTTTGAAGCATGGCCATTGTTAATGAGCCCTGCTTTACTATGCCTCCTCGACGCAAGTCATTCTTTGTTATCTAAAAATAAATGGTTTCATTATGCACATTTATTCCAAATAGAATTAATATATTAATACTGACAATCCAGGCATATGAAATTCACACATTCACTTGTCCTCGTTACAATAGAATTCACGATCCTGATAATTCGCCTCCATTCCAGTCTGTGATTCCTTTCAAAAGGGTCCAGAAGATGCCTCCTCTTATCTGAAATTGATCTCTGAGAGTGTCTGGGAACATGACAAAATATGCATCTAGCCTGTGGGCTGCTATGACCAGCTAGTGTCCCCCTGTCCAGCTATGTGGCTGGGCAAGCGTAGTTTCCTCTCCTGTGTGTGAGCCCAGACCTTGGTCTTACTCTAAGCTCCCCATGGAAAAGCACTGTATGCAGTGGCCAGCCGTAATTTGAGGTTACTTTGATTATAGGTAACATGCGCCAGTGGATTTTCCATGGGATAAGACTAAGACAATGTCCTAGCCATCCATTTGGCATAGGATACACATTATGCTTTTATTTGCAGATTAGTCAGGATTTTGTTTGTGGCTGAGGGAGGAAGAATACTTACATTCGTTTGGCATTCCCGGCTTGACCTGCTTTCCTGGAGCTTTACTTCAGCTTTAGAGGAACCTAAGTTATTAATTCGATCTGGGCTGCGTCTGCTCTCACAGCTTAATCTGGCCTGCTTTTTTTTTTCCTCTTTGAGTACTTCAGAGATGTGTGCAATAAAAGGAAAACTGATACTCTGGGGTCTCCAGGGGATGAGGGGCCGCCACCTGAGTGGCAGCTATGGTTGGGTTTGGGCTTTGACGCTGTCACTCCTCTGTGTCCTCATCTCTAACCATACCTACCACAGAGCTGTTATGGAGATCCAACTGAGTTGGACCTAAAGCTACTGCATGGGGACAAAACCAGGGCTGACTTCTCCTCTTCCCTGGCCCTTTCATGATTTTCCTCTGGTGCACTTGGAAGAAATTGGGTCTGGCTTCCTGCTCAGCATATTTAGCAAGAGTCGTCAGTTCAAATGGAGAAAGTAATTTGCTGAATGATTTGCAAACAGAGAGTTGGTACATAAGTAAATGAAGAGCATGTGCATGTTTGTGTTGAAGGAGAGCATACGCCCAGTATTCCAAAAAGAACAGTTAAAGTCACAGCTCTGTAGGGAGGAACATGGTGGGTGCATGGGGACACTGGCTCAGGTTGCTGAGAGCTGCTGTGTCCTTAGGATGGCTCGTCATAGGGCCTTTGGTAGATTGTCTGAAACAAGGGATAAGCCAGGCCTTTTTCCCCAGGCCTGTCTTCCTGGACTCAGGTTTGACTTTTTCCTGAAAGTCTTCCCCTGGTAGAGCAAAAGTTGAGTTCTGGTGACTCTCAGCAGAGCACTCGAGCGCTCATTCCAGACTGGCAGCTTCTCAGGGATAAATAGACCCAGGTGAGCCATAGACACTTGGGGCTTCTTGCTAACTATTAGCTGTCAAATTGAAGAAGACTTCGTTAAGAATTTGTTGTCATGAGTTGATGCCTGTTGTGTCACATTTATTCCCTACTTGTCTACTTGTAGCTTGCTAGAACATTCTTTGAATTCCTCTAGCTTCTTTAATCTCACCTGGTACATAGCAGATGTCCACAGTAGAAATGACGTTAAAGGTAGCGAGGCAAAGCACCCAGACAAACATTTATTGCTCAAAATGTTTTTGCAATACTTTTCAGGACACGTACTTAGCATTTTCCTTCCTTCCTTGCTTCCTCTTACTTCTTTCCTATTTCCCTCATCAAAATGAATGAGGATGAGTTGGTGGTGGTGCCACTGATTCCATAATTTCATTTTCCTCACAAAAAAATATGAATGAAAAAAAAATTAACCTGTAGACATACACCTATTTCAATAAATATATTTCTATCAATTTTACTGGATTCGTAGCATTTCACATCATGAATATATACCATAGTTTGCTTAGTTAATATATTTTCCTGTATTTATTTGATTATAATCTTTGCTCTTATGTAAAAAAGAAAGGCTGCAAAGGACAATGCCGTGTCATTGTCTTTTTCCCAGACTAGGGCATTCTCATTTTCAGTCTCCCTGATTTCCAGGCGACTTTTCAGCATGATGCTCCAAGCCTGCTTTTCTCAAGCAAGAGCTGCCGGTCACAGCCTCCTTCTCTAGGTCCACACGCTGGCCTTGGTGCTGGCCCGGATGACTCTGAGGTCCCCACTCCAGGTGCAGTGACCCCGGCCGCTGGTGCTGGTGTTCTCTTTCTCCCACCTTTGGATCCACCTCCTTCCAGCCCTGAGCGCACACCTCCAGCCCACCTCCATAACGCACTGAGTTTCCCACGCAGTAGGAAGTTCTTTCATCGTAACCGCTATTTGGCAACTGTATGTGTTCCCGGGAAACTCATATTTTACATAGCATTACAGTTTTCTTTCTAGGTGTTTTCATGAAAAATGTACATCTCTCATGTGCCTGCTGTAGCTTGCCTCATGCAGGACGCAGTGGTTCTAGTAGGCCCTCCCCTCAGCCACCTGGCCATCTCGTTCGAACAAATGACCAAGGGTCTAAAGCTCTCTGCCCAAAGCCCTGGGCCCTTCCTCTGGGATTGTTCCAGGCCAGTGACTCTCAGCTGCTGAGGAAGAGGCATCGCATCCCCCTGCCTGGTTTCTCCAAAGCAGAAGTTTCCTGTGGCCAGAGACTCCATGATGAACTTGAGACAGCCGAGCCCTCTTCCCAAAGGCATAAGCAGCCCCAGTCTTACCCAAGAGCAAGTGTTTGAAAACCCCAGCGGGTGTCTGAAAGTACATGCTGCTCTGTGCCTAGCTATGGTGCATACTTTTGATAAAATTGAATTTATAAATTAGTCAGGTAAGAGATTAGCAACAGCTACCAGTCGTAAAATACAATGATGACAGCAGAACATAGATTTTCCAGAGTCATTCTTTTGCATTCTGGGGCTGTCATGAAGTAAAATAAGGGTCACTTACACATGAGCACTACTTGATGTAAGTTGATCTGGTAAACACAGCAACAAATCACATAACCAAATAGGTACCAGGGCAGCCAGGGAGGTGGTACACAGAGGGCACCGATGCTGGGCGGCGCGAGGGTTCATCAGAGCACTCAACACAGTGTATTCCTTCATGTATGAGTTGTTGACTTGTGGGATTTTTCCATTTAATTTTTTCGGCCCTCCCGAACAGTGGGTACTTGGAACCATGATGAATAAAGGTATAAAAAAGAAGGGGCTGCCACACTAGGCACTAGAAATGACGGTGGTGAGGGAGAGACTACAGCAAGAGCGTGGCCGTGTCTACCCGCTGCTCTCTCTCCCTTTCAGCCCCACTTCCTGTCCAGATTTTTCCTTCCATACATGATCATGATATCAGTTCTTTCCTTCTAGAAGTTTGTTTGCCAATTTGGAAATTTCCAGCATTGGCTTTATTTCTTAGTAAGTTTCTACCATCCTTTGGTTTTTAGGTACAGTGGACCCTTCCACATACCATAGCATAGCTAGTGCAGAAATTCACCATGGACAGCAATTCCTGTGGTCACTCTCTACGGCCCCATTTTCTTACTTTCCTTTTGCATATCAGACTCCTCACTTGCCTTGGTCTTGTCTTCCCTGCCTTCTGGTTTTGATTATGTCCAACATTAACTTTTCACCGCTGTCTCCTCCCACGGCCCATCCCACGGTAGACCAGGGCAAGGATGCTAGGATCTTCTGTCTCACACCCTCAGGGGTCCAAGCTTGGCTGCTACAGCACTTTGCAACTTAATTCTGATTGTATTTCTCATGCCCTTGCCAGAGGGACCCCACCACTGACTGATTATTAGGGCTGTTTTGATAGGGATCACTACTGTTGTACTTTAAATATTACATATTCTAGAGAATCATATTTTACTCTTATATGACTGAGATAATAAGCATTCCATATTATTTTGTAATGAATACTAGGTTGTTGTTGTTGTTTATTTTTTTTTCTTATTTTGAGATGCTTTTTGGAGACAAGGTGTTGCTTTGTATTGCAGGCTGCTCTTGAACTCACTATGTAGACCAGGCTGGCCTCCAAATTGTAATAGTCCTCTTGCCTCAACCTCCTGAATACTAGGATTACAGGCATATGCCCCTATGCCTTGCTGATACTCAGTTTTTCAGAAGCTATATATCATGTGTCTACTTTTATACCAATTACTCAACTCATATTTAATATATTAGTAATGACTTTCCTGGACTACAAATTAAAATGTATGGTTCAATCACTTCATTCTAATGAGTAAATGAATGATTTCATTTCTTTTAAAAGAAGGGCCTACTTAAAAATCAGAGTTTGAACCTACAGGGTTTATGTGAAGGACAGATGCATCTGTTTTAAAGGACAGGGTTGCATGGAAAATTCCATCTCCATTCTCAGGAATCAAGGAATCTGAGAGGAGGAAGGAACGTCAAGGTCACTGAGCCAGGGAGCTTGGTTGAGAGCTTTCTCTCCTTGACAGCAGGCTGTGAACTGCCTGCCCGCTGCCTCTGCGCTGCCTGTGAGAGCTAACGTCCTACCTCTGAGCTCAGTCCTCATCGCTCAACAGTTCTCATTGGTAGAACATGCTGTCCTATTCTAAGAGTAAAGCTAGTGCCCTGTGTGTCCAGCCACATGCCACTGATGCTTATAGTTGAAGACAGAGGGACAGGTAGGTGTCCAGGCTTCATGCTTCCTTTCCTCAGCCAGACTTTATAGTCAGGAGGTGCCTTCAATCCCTCCTAACCACGAGATAACAGAACTCAAGAGACCGCTTCATGGGTGGATAGTGCAGCTCCCCGCAGTGGATCCTGAGCTGGTGGTACAAGCTTCCACTGCTTCAGGGAAGAGGGAGCTTGAGATCCAGCTTGGTCAGTTTCCATGCAAACTTTATTTTGTGTGAAAAAGTTAACTTTCAGAATGTTGTGTGTATTGGGCCAATCGGTGCCACACTGAAACATTTATAAACAGCACCTAAGCCCAAATCTCTCAGGATGTGAAAGCCTTGTTCTCTTCAGTATCTTATCTCATGTGCTTCTACTTGTGTTCTCCATTGCAGTATCTCCTATTACTTATTTGTTGGACTCAGAAGTTATTTTCCAAGTAATTATGAAGGTCCAAGAATATATCCTTCATTCTTCTGGGTTTTTTTTTTTCTTTTTTCTTTTACTGCTTGTCTTTTGCCTTTCTATTCTTTGTCTGTACTTTTTTACCCTGGCCTTCTTTATCATAAAGTGTTCACTAGAGTTCCTAGAACAGATAGATATATTTCAGTATCAGTTGGATAGTGATACTAGGGTGGAACAAATTATGTCAGGTTAAAGTGCATGAAAAGTTTGTTTTCATGTGTTTTAAGCTAACAAATTAATAAGTGCCCAGCTGGCTTCTTAGGAACCAACTTTTATGGACTGAATCCTTAGAAACTAGCAAGGATGCGACAACAATGATCTCAAAAAAAGGAAACATTTATTATATATATAAATCAGTTCTGTGGGTATCTCTATGTCTTGGGAAATCAAAGAAATACAATGCTTGTAGTCCTTTGGGAATTAGTGGCTTAGTAGAGGAGATGCATACATTTGTTTGTTTGTTTGTTTGTTTGTTTGTTTGTTTAGATTTTTGAGACAGGGTCTTGTTATGCAGTTGAGGCTGGTCTTGAGTTCACTTTTGTAGCCCAGGCTGATCTCGAACTCACACCGAATCTCCTGCCTCAAGCCTCCCTTATGCTGGGATTACAGGTTTGAGCCACCACACCTGGGAGATGCATATGGTTAAAGAAGTGAAATAATAGTTGATTCAGGAAATGCGAAAACGACAGTGAAGGACTGCTGAAGGGATGTGTTCATAGACAGATGAGGCCAAGTCCTGTGGAGAATGGAGCCCGGCCTGATGACCCAGAAGCTTGGATAGACATCATAGAGAATGCTGGAAAAGCATCAAAAGTTGTGCCAGTTGGCCCACAAGCTCACACATGTGGGGTGGAAGAGAAAGGCAGGTGCCCAGGTGCCACACACAGGGGAGAGCATCTCAGCCTGGCCACCCTGTGTTGGTGAAAGAGTGCGAAGGGATTGGCTCACTCTGTCCTTTGTTTTCTCCTATTCCCACTATGTTTGTAAAGTAAAAAACATTGACCTTCTAACAAAAAAATTTTAAGCTTCCTTGCATTAATTGATTAATTGATTCATTGATTGATTTGGAACAAGGTCTCACTGTGCGCCTCAGACGCTAATGATCCTCCTGTCACAGATGCCCCAGTGCAGGACTAAGGCATGCGCCACCACCACACCCGGTTTCAGTGGCCAGCACAACACGCATTACCTTGTGTTGACCATTGAACATGCGTTAAAGGTACTAGTTTTCATGTGCCAGTATTCTTGAGGTAGAAAATCCAACAAAATAAAAATCCCCTGAGCTGGGAAATGAGATACTTGGAGAGTAATTATTGAATTATTCTGACAGCCATGGAGGTGGTTGATTTGGGCCCTATGTTGTCATTCACTGGGCTTGCTAAATCCTGGACATGCCTGTTCAGAGGCTTCTCAGATTCAGATTATCACAGCCTTCAATACCAGAGCCATACTGCCATAGTAGATGTTTCTACACCCTACAGGTATTAGTTATATTCGCCCAAGTCCTTTAAAGCAGTATTGTTATCATTTGTGTATAGTTGTCCCCGCAAAAGCCTCATGTATCATGGGGCAGGGACTTCTAGAGTTTTAGACAAACTAATGATCCACTGGGATTATGTGTTTTAGTACTGATGGAATTATGGGTCTGAGTACTGCTGGGATTACAGATATGGCCTGAGGTCGATAGCCTGAAGCAGAGAGTCTGAATGTAACATAAGAGAGACAGAAAGACAGACTCTGTTGTTCTCTGTTGCCCTGGTTGGTTGATTGGTTGCTTCTGCCACCATTTTGTTGCTCTTCTGCCACCATGAACTGCTGCTCTCTGCCATGTGCCAGTCTGCCTTGGAGCCAGTCAGATATGGACTGAAACCTCCAGTAACTATGAGCTAAAGAAACCTTTCCTTCCTTCATTTTGGGTGTTGGGCATTTGTCCCAGCAATGAGAGAAGAGTAACTAACACAAGTGTTGTGTTTTATGTACTCCTGCATTTGGAGAGCAGTGTGTTTATAGTGATTTTTAAAGAACAGAGAAATAGAAAAGCTTGATCTACAGCACACCCCACCCGATCCGTTTAATGCAATCCATTTCTGTTTGTTTTAATGGTGCTATAAGTTTACTAAACAGAAGTTTTAAGAAATTAAAAAGGAAATGTCTTGCCAAACAATGTAATGGGAGGATAGATTTCTCTTACAAATCTGTTAAAAACCCTGGGCATGAGTACACATGAGATGTAGGAATGCTCTGAAAATTTGCCAAGGTAAACCACACACACTGGATGCTTTTCTGAAATGTGTTACTTCTGTTGAAAAACTGTTTCCTATTGAGGTTGCATTTTAAAGAATCCAGCAAAAATTATTAAACATACTCATTTGACATTTTCATAAAACACCTATGGAGAAGCATGCATAAAGTTTTGACCAAAAATGTCACCGTAATATTAGATATTAAAGGCCTAATTGTCCACAAGGAATGCTATGCCCTAAAATTTATGACATTCATTCATCTTCTAATTCTTCTGACACTTTATATTCACCTATGTTTGCCTATAATTTAGATCTCATTAACCTGAAAGTTCTACATCAGTATTTGTACTTATTCTAGCTGGAATAGATGAACAAATATCAAAACTGACTAAAACAAGTTTAGTTATACTGACAGAAGTTCCAAGACAGAACAATTGCAAAATTCATGGCAGCACTTAGCAATGGAAGGCGACTATTGCTAATCACGATAGCTGCACCTTGACCCTTGCATCTTTGAAACCATTTAGGGTCCGTGGTTCCTAAAAGACACATTCTGTGGGAGGTGGCCTTTCCAGGTTCAGTCTTTCCCAATGCTGCCACAGCTGAGACACATACTCTAGCCAGGAGGGAAATCCCCAGGTCCCTAGGTCAGCAGGGCGAATGAGGCAGGAATGTCCAGGCCTGAATTTTTTACTTGAACTTTCAGTTGCACACAGAGCATTTGATCGCATCCTCAGCAGCATTTATTTGATCTCAGAACAATCATCTGTTCACAGTAATGTCCTAGAAAAATACGACACCAGGAATCTCAGCTGTCGTATAAATGTTCAGCCAATGGCATCCCTTTTATTTGCCTACTTTCCTTTAATTATATGTCCAGAAAATTCTGAAATGTCCCCTGTGATTAGAATTCTACTATTTTTTTTTTTTGAGTTATTAGTAAAAGTTTTTTTTTTCAATTACAGTATAACTTACTTGTGCTCCAGTGCACCGGTCCGATGTGCATAGCTCAGCAATTTTGACAAATGCAGTCACAGAACCTCCCCCCCTCACCAGACACACAACTGTCCCACCCTGTGAAGTCTGTCATTGTGCAGCACTCAGGGTCCCTCCTCCCCCGGAAGCACCAGGGTAAAGATTGCCAACACCACTGTCGGATCTTTGTGTTGATTCTTAGCACTAACAGGTCCAAGCGACTAGCGGAGAAGGGGTTTGAAAACTTCCTTCCCTTGAGAAGCTGGGTCTCCCCCTCCCTAGGGAATCATCCCCAGCCCATGTGTAGACGAGAAGTAGGGTCAGAAATTGGACCACGCAGGACTTCGGCCTGTTGTCCTCGAGCCCAGGAGAGGAGCCGCAGTTTCTAATTGTTAGTGAAGGAGGAGCGAGTCACTCTTCAGCCAGTGAGCAAGATTTCACAGGACTTGCTTTCTTGCTATGTCTCAGTAGGGCTGTTTTTCTCTTTCTGCTTCTGGTCAAAACTGTGGCAGTCCTTTGCGATTATATCTTAACTCTGTGGTGCGAACCCATTCTGTGCAGGGTCAATCAAGGAGCAGTACAGGCAAACTAGTTAGAATGACCACTAAAGGTCAGGGAGGAAGCCCGCTGGCAAACTAGGACCTCCGTAGACGTGGCAGAGGCATGGCACCCACACACACACACATACACGTCCCCGCTCCCAACCGTGAACTGCGGCGTGCGGCAGGAGTCTGCTGGGCTGTCCCTGGGCTCTCAAGATAACCACACAAAGCGCGTTTCTGTCCTCGCTCTGGAGGGGCAGGGGTCGAGACCACCTCAATTCTCTGTCAGCTCCAGAGATGTTTTTCTTCTCTCGTTTTAGCCAGGGTGCTGTTTTTGATCAATTTTAGAGTTGAAATAAGCTGAACAATGTAGAAAGGTGAGATTCGAGGAGAAGGTGGGCTGCTTTTCTTTGCTATCACTACCCATGGAGCAGAGAAAGAAATTACACAGCTGTTACTATTTATTCTCCTTATTGAAATAGACACACATTGCCACCTGCATTCACTGTAGGCTCCCACCAACTGAAATACTGATTTCCTCTTGCCCTTTTCTGAAACAGAACTGTAATACTTAACCTGGGAGCATAACAGATATGCCCAACTCCTCCTTGGTTTGCTGCACCAGTGTTAAAGGCAGAGCTCACCGTCTGGGCTTAAATGTCAGCGAGGACACAGGACTGAGGCTGGCTCAGAAAGAGCTGCACTGCAGCGAGGCTCAAAGGGTCGCCCAGCCTGGTGACCCGGTGGCAGCCGTCCGCCACACCTCCCTGGCGGCCGCTCACCTTGGGAAGGAAAGCAAAAGGCAGTTGTGTGTGTGTGTGTGTGTGTGTGTGTGTGTGTGTGTGTGTGTGTGTGTATGCACACACGCGCAAATCATGGTCACTCCAAAGCAAGGCCCCTGCTGTCATCTTAGTCCACATGCCTTTGCTGTGTTCCCTGAAGGACAAACCTGTTAATACTGAGAAATTGCTATCTAAGGAGTGTAAATGTCAAAGCCTCCTTCATACACTGAATGAAGAATTCATCCTTTCTCCCTAATTTTCAAGGCAAACGCTTGCTGAGCATTTGGAGTATAGGAAGCGTGCTGTCCTGAGAAGATGGTTTTAAAAGTAATTGTAAATTCTCTGCTTTTTCAGCAAACTGATTCCCCATTTGGAGAATATTCTGTTTCAATTTTTTATGAAGGCAGTCTGATGAAATATTTAAGCGAGCTCTTTTAGGAGCAAGTCCTCTGTCAGATGTCAGGCTGAGCTCCCACTTGGTTGGGACAGTTACGTAAGCACCATGTGCCATCCGTCCACCTCCTGCACCTCTGCTGCGAATCCAGGGTCCTGGCAGCCCCGGAGTCTGTCTTTCTGGAGACTTCCTTTCTGTGGTGTTTCTGCCTCAGTTCACTTGAGCAGTGGGAAATTGTAATCGTGTTAATCTGCCAGAGCGGCACTGGGAAGGGAGGGGCGGGGCATTCTCCCACTGGAGAGTAAAACAAACCATTCACAGAGTGTCGTAATTAGGTACATTTAGGAAAAATAAAAATGACACTGGCACAGAGTGGGCCACCAGGTGAAAGCTTGGGTGCTCCTGAGCTTTGAGAGGGACCTCAAAGGACATGGAAGAAGAAAATTGTAGCATCACAAAAGTTCTGAGATCTTCGAAGGTGTCTGTGGCTTTGTTGTTTAGGATGGACTTAATCTATATTATTACATTTGATCCTTGCAACATTTTCCTGGAGTGCTACTCCTCACTCAGGGCCAGTTGGCTATGCGGCACTCTGAATTCTGAGCAACTCCCACCCTCGTCTTCCCTTCAACATGTGAGACCTGAAATTTCTGCCAGAAGCTGGTTCAGGGCATCAGCAGAGAGGGCTCTGCCTGTTTCCAGCCCTGGGAGATACGTGCCTGGGGCTGCCTGCCCCCGTTTGCTGTCCCGGTGGGGATTAGCACTACATTAAGAAAACAAGAGGAGTGCAGGTTTCTGACCAAAAATTTCCAAGGCCCGTGACTTCAATACTGTGGTCCTAAAACACAAGACAAACAATAAGGTTCTGTACACCTTGCCAGGAAGAATCCATGAGAAGGTGTTTTAGCAAGCGTGTGTGTTTGGCACTGCATTATACCTGACTGACCAGTTTTTATTACCAGCTTGTTGGCTAGAGTTGGCTCTTGAAATCTCTGTGTAGCTCACTTCCTTTGATTAATAACTGTGACACATGGGCTTGTAGTGACTACGAGATGTGTTTCCTTACCTGTGACATGTAGACAGCAGTCACCCCTCCTCACGGTGACTGCTGGGAAAATTTCTTGCGCACTAAATACATCTGTGATGTTTTTCTATTGTCCTATTGAAAACATTCCTCAATAAAACCTTCCCTGTGAGTTTCGTAGCAGTGTTTCTTAATAGCAGAAAACAGAAGATGTCATTCAAACCTAAGGCAACCAAGAAGAATTGCTCCTGAAGAGTGCTAAATGTGTATAACCTCATTAATATTATGTAGTTCTGCCTTCATTTGTAGGCACCAGCTGGCTCTTACTGTTTCAGAGATTTAGTGTACAACAATTTTAACACTGTTCGGTGAAATGGTGACACGTATTGTCAAATTTTGATCAGTTGAGGGGCCCGGTGGGATGGCTCAGTGGTCTAAAGCACGTGCTTTGGAAAGCTTGGGCGGCTTCAGGGACCGCGGTTCGATCCTCGGCACCACACGCTGCGCCAGCCCTGCCCTCAGGGCGGGCTGAGCCAGCCATAAAAGTGAGTGAATAAACAAACAAAGGTTCTGAAACAAGAAAAAAAAAATTAAAAAAATTTTTTTGATCAGTTGAATTTAGAATGGAGTTGGATCTTTAAAATTTTTGGATCCATAACTTCAAAAGAATGGAGTTGTATTTAATTGTTTCTGATTTATTGAGTACCACTTAGCAACTTATATGAATTTTATATTGCATCTTTTAAAAACTTTAAAAAAAAAAAAGCTAAATCTTTCTACAGAATATCTAAGTTTATCTGCAAAAATGTTGTATTTTCCTTTTCCTAACATTTTCCTTCTATACTTCTTTTCAACAAATGTGTTAGTTTGTTTTTCAGGCACTGTGCAGTATGCTGGAAAATGATGATAAATGGGTGCTTTCTTGGAGCTTCAAGTTCATTGTTCATACTTTGCAGTGTCTCCTATTTCACGTGCAAATTTGTGATGATTTTTGCATATTTGTTCTCAGAGCAGTCGCTCCACAAAATTGTCTGTTGAAAGGTTGTCTTTTACCTTTGAAAATGGAGACTGAGCCGCTATGCTCTCTTTTCTATTTTGTTCTATCTCCAATATGTATGATATTCTCCATTTATTTATGGTTCTTAAGCTGTCCACACTAAAAATGATGACCTATGTTGTCACTGCCTTAGGAAACAGTTTGTTAGATATTGGTTACCTTTGTGACACAGACAGAGACCACCATAGGAACAAAGGACAAACCCTGGCCTGTAGTCTGTTATTCATGAAAAATATGCCCTGTCTTTTCTTTTGAAGCAATCCAAGACTTAGAAATAGATTTTGCTAAAGCCCGAGGTCTCTTACTTGGACCTACAGTCAGTGTGTGGTAGACACAGATGAGTAAAAGTAGAACCAGACTTAGCTTTCATGATATATCCTCTGTTAACTTAGAATGTTGAATATAGGTATGTGAGTAATTTTTTTTTAAAGTCAACAAAACAAACTTCATTAGCCACAAGCTTACCTGGCCTATCTCTTTCAAGACGGAGGATTCCCAGACAAGAGAAACTAAACTAATGTTCAGAATCTGTGGGAACATTTGCTTACCAGACTTCGCAATATCCAGTTCCCGACCCATCCCCTTTAGGATTAATGCCTAGGATCTCAAGCCATTGTCCCAAACCTATGATCACCCAGGTCCAAGGAAAAACAGAGCCCCACATAACAAATTGTGGTAAGGAAACACAGTCCTTTCCAGGGACAGAACTACTCTAGCCATGCAGATTCCTCCAGAGCTCAGAAACCAGTCCTGATACGATGACCCCTGTCTGGTAGTCCTTGAAATATGGCCACTGGCCTTTCTGACGGGACAGTCTCATTTACCCCTTCAGACCTGTGCCCCCTATAATTCCTCAAGCTGAAGATTTTTTCCTACAACCTTATTTGCCTTTGCTAAGAAATGATATTAATCTTTGTCAGAGCTGTGGCTCTTACTTGTCTTACTTTCCAATGAAAGATTTTTTCCTGTAAACTCAGGCTGCTTTCACTTCCATTATCACTAAAGCAAGCACCTACCCTAGCCAGTGACAGCCACTGTGTTATTTGTCCAATAAACTTTAAGCTTTTTTTCCTTTACTCTTTCTATTCACAACAAATCTCTTTGAAATGCTTAGGATCACGTGATCAACCTGGAATAATGAGTGTTGGATGTTCACTCGGCCAAGTTACCTGATGGTCAAGTATCTAGAGGCTTCTGTTTTCTCTTTGTAGAAATTCTCCCTTCAGCTCCAGTGGGCTAGTAACACTTCATTGGCTGAAGAAAATCACCCTGATCTTTTGCCATAAACTTTTTCTTTGCAAAAGCCATTAACACTTCTATGAGGCAAAGAGCATAGACAGGACCTTGTAAGCAGACTCCTTTGGCCCACCATGTGGCTATCTTCACTCGCATTTTGATGCAATATCTTTGCTTTTTGCTCCTTTGATTCACATTAGGGTTTTGTTCCTTTGAGTTCTGGTACTTCTGAAGTTGCTGGATCTGAAGGAAACTGTATTGCTTCACCTTCATTATTGGGTGTTATCACCATGGTTTTCTAGTAAAAATTACCCATGGTCCCTTTGAGGCTTTCAAGAAGCAGCGTCTGCTGGACATTTGGCAGTGTCCTCCACCTTGTGCGAGCCTCGAGGAGTGCGTGTGAGCCGATGGTGTGGGCCGGCCCTGGATCCCTGCCCGTCCTCCCTGTTTTGCCTAACCTTGGCCTTTCTTTTCCTCATTGTCTTGTTCCTACCCAGACCCCATCTTGGTTAACGCACTGTCCAAAGCAGTTAAGAACCTTCATTCTTGTTTTCAGTGATACGTTTGGCGAATAGTGGGGTAGACACAGAGAAGTTTGCTTTCTCCAGGGAACAAGCCACTTGAAGGTAGGGAGCCGCTGGCAGGTCAGAAGGTGAGGGGTGCTGACCTGTACATGAGGGTTGCCCACCACCATGTCTGAAAGCTACATTCAAGATGGAGTGAAGTAGGAATACAGGCTTCACTAACCCAGTGCTGTTGTCAGGAAGAAAACGTGCTCTTCCAGAAGCCCTTACCAGCCTGTGTCTACAGCTCAGTGGCCAGAACAACGTCTAGTACCCTTGCTACCTGCAGAGAATCTAGACACGTGAGTAGTAAGCCATTAGCGAGTGACAAGGGAGTTGAGACTGTCAGGTGGGTGACCAGAGCCCAGGTGCCCCTGTGTCCAGCATCACCTCCGTTCCGCCCTCCAGCACTGGGTCACACATCCTTCACAGGAGTCCCAGTCTGACTAGCTGAGGGAGAGCTCACTACTCCGAGCTGGCCTGGTCTGTAGTCACCTTTGTCTACACTGCGTGCTCCCCACGCAGTGACCACCTGCTCATGTGGAGCACTGGAAGAGCCGGGAGACAGGGTTCAATGAGAAACTGTGCAAAGACTGCATGAACCGGGCAGGTAGATGCTCCTGCTGTTGCCTGGAGCCAGCAGCTGGAGATAAACAGAAGAAATGTCCCTGCCACCTGACATCCCATTCTTATCCATAGGCATGCCCTGAAGAAATGTGAAACCACAGCCCTGACCACTCTATTCATTAAAGTCCAGTGGGGAGCACATTGCCAAAGCCTGCTGGCTCGTGTGTAATAGAACTATGCTAGTTTGGGGCAGTATTCAGTCCGTCACCCTGAGATGATGGTGGGTGGTATGAAAAGATCACAGTCCTTGCTGTCAATTGGGGCTCAGTGTAACAAACAGTACAGTTCTCTGATGAGAGTAGATTGCAAAGGATTCATAGGAATTGTTCTCAGCTGTGCCCGAATAGCTGTACAATGTAAAATAAAACTTCCTTCCTGGAATGGATCCTTAGAAGGTCATTAACCAGTATGCAAAGACATGCGATCAAAGACTTTGTAGTAATGTTTTATAATAAATTTCAGAAATAGTCTAACTCTTTGTGAAGAGTTGGGTCCAGGAAATGTTAGAATACTGTGGAAACTTTGAAAGTCTCAGCAGCATAGAAATATTGCTGGATATGTCGGATAGGCCCTTTACATATGAAGTATGATCCCCTCACCTCATTTTGCAAAGCAGGAATGTGTGTGTGTGTGTGTGTGTGTGTGTGTGTGTGTGTGTGTACCTCAACGTCAGTCAAATTATTTTGCATGGTTTGATTTTCAAAGCAATGCGGTATATTTGTTCTGCATTCAGAAAAAAAATTTAAATATGCTTTAGGTTAATAGAAAAATAGTATAAGTAATCATACCTCAATTGACTAGAACTTCAATTGACTAGAATAAAGTAACAACAAAAATTAACAACAGTTTCTTTTATGTTTGTAAGAGGGACAAAATGAACTGTAGCTAGGAATGTCCTATGAATAATCATTTTCAGAATGTCTTGAAATATGCTGTCTCCCTGCACCTTGTTCAATTGTTCTTCTAATAGCCATGCCCATGAGTATCTGCTGGCTTTATTTCTTAGTGAATGAAGTGACTATACTGCATGAAACACAGTAGACAGATGCCTGTACAAAATATCTTCAACATCAAGGCCAAACAAAATATTTTCTGAGAAGTCTTGAACTAAAATGTGAAAACACAATTCAATTATCTGACCATTCTGATTTAATAAGCATTTTCCATAGAAATCTGGGAAAAACGATTTAAAAATTCCTCTCTGAAATTCCAAGATATCAAAATGTATTGCTGCAGGCCACAAATGTAGACTTCCAATTATACTGCCCTGCCTTTTTGTAAACAGCAAAATTCGGATTTGACTTTGCTGAAAATGTATTAGAAAACCAGTCCACACAATAGATCTGTGAAAGAATGAACAGCTTCCTAGGTAGGCGAAGAAGAAGAGAAAGTCTGCAGAAAGATGTCCAAACACAGACTTGACCAAATACGTTGATTAAAAAATATGTCCAGTACCTCGAGTCTTCCTGTGGACACCAGCCTGCCTGCTATGGCTGCTGTGTAGACGGCCCCCACAAAGCCTCGGACAGTCCTGGGTGGGGCTTTGTCGTGGGAGGCTGGCTTGGTGAGGTGGGTTGACTCAGTGCAATGCTAAAGTCAAGGGCCCTAGGATTAAGGGTGTGAGCACCGCGACCCTAAGTAACCTGAGAAAGACTCAAGGGATCAAAGGAGCCATGGGCTTTCACAGAAAGCAAAATGGCCAAGCAATGGCCGTGACTCGTCCCGAAGGCTGACACTAACAACAGTTCTACAAAGTA
>PVJA010007338.1:0-69018 GCA_004027025.1 Myocastor coypus | reverse complement strand
TATAAAAAGAGCACACCATTTTTATCCATCCCTAAGTTGATAGGCATTTGCTTTGTTTCCATGGTTTAGATATTATAAATTGGGCTGCTGTAAACAGGGGCACCCACCCTAACCCTCCCATGCATGGCATGATGGAAACACCATGGCCACAGCAGCCCAGCTCTCCCTGACTTAGTTACCAAGTGGGAATCTAGTATATGGAAAGTACTATGGGAAGGTTAATACAGGAAATACTGGAAGGGTGTTGACTTCCAGTGCTGCTGCTTCCCAAAAAAAAATCAGGGATTCTACACTTGATACTTGGAAAGATTTGGTGTTTAGCTGAGATGCCTGGCAGAGGTACCCCTGGATAAACAAGGAGTTTTTGTTATTTTGTGTCTTGTGGCATGTGCCCAGAGTGGACTGGAGGTTTCACTGAGTAGTGTGAACCTGACTGTTCTTCCACCAAGCATTCATCATGCCAGTAATCCTTTGCTAACCAGTGGACCTGCAGCTGAGCTCCCATAGGCTGTACAATCTGACAATAAGGCCAAATATAATGCTATTTTTGATAGTGCAAGTCCAGTGAATGGATTTCTATTTGGTGGTCAAGGGAAACCAGTGTTCTTCAATTCTAAGTCACCTGTGGAAATCCTTGGGAGAGTTTGGGAGTTGAGTGATGTTGACCACAATGGAATACTTGGCAGAGGTGTGTTTGTGGTTGCCATCTTTCGGTACCCTATGCACTGGAGGAAGAGCCTGTGCCAATGTCCTTGCCTCCAGCTTAGGTGCCACCATCCAGAAAAAAAATGTGGATTGTGTCCCCTGAAGAAAAAGCTAAATATGATAAAATCTTCCTGAAAGTAGATGGAGATGTGGATGGATTTGTATCCAGATTGGAGGTCCATGAAATTTTCCTTAAAACAGCTTTACCTTCTGTCTTACTAGCCCATTTTGGGGCATTATGTGATGCAAAAGGCTGTGGGAAGCTTTCAAAGAATCTATTTACTTTGTCTTTTCACTTAATCAATCAAAAGTTAATAAAAGTCATCGATCCTCCTCACATTCTTACTTCCACCTGCAGACAGGATGACTTCACAAAAGCATATCATAGGATCAAGTCCTGCCACAGATGTCTCTGCTATTAAAGAGCTAGATACCCTTAACAATGAGATAATTGCCCTACAGAGGGAAAAAAGCAATGTGGAAAAAGAGCTCAAGGAGAAGGAAGAAACTGTTAAACAGAGGACAAGTGAGGTTCAAGATTTTCAAGATGAAGTTCAGAGAGCAAATGTTAATCTGCAAAAACTACAGGCCCAGAAGCAACGAATAAAGGAACTCCTTGATGAACTGGGGAGGAGAAAGCCCAGCTAGAGGAGCAACTCGAAACAGTCAGAAAGAAATGTTCCAAGGAGGCATCATTGCTCTCATCTTTGAAAGCTGAAATAATTCATCAAGAATCACGGATCTTGACTCATGAGGAAGAACTGGCTAAAGCCATGGGCGAGCTGAGCTGCCAACAAGAAACAGCAGAACTGGAGGGGAGTGTGGAGTCAGAAAAGGCTCGGCTAAAAACACCAGCAGGAAATCACTTCCCTGGGTGGCGGGGGAGGGGGGGGGGTTGTTGGCATTCCAGTCTGAGAACTGATGAAAATAAAAGATCTAGAAAATCACAATAATGAGTTGGATCTGTGCAATAGCCCACACAGTGTTCTTAGAGTGGCACTACAGATTGTTGCCACCAGCAGTAGCGAAGCAGCCAACCTTAATGAACCTGCTGAAGGCCAGAGTAGCCTAGAGTCTGAGCCTATACAGGAGGAGTCCTCAGCAAGAAGTAGTCCTGAAATACCACCTTCTGATGGGACTGATGAAAATGAAGTAGTGGCTGCAGCTGTTACATGAAAAAGTTTGTCCTGAAGTTGACAATGACAGACATGTAACAGAGGAAGGTCCATTTAATGTAGATTCAAGTGCACTGACAGATCCTGTTGCAGATACAAACTTGGATTTTTTTCCAGTTCAATCCTTTTGTTAACTGTGATCCCTCCAAAGACGATATTTTCAGGAAAATAGACCCATTTGGTAGTGATCCTTTCAAAGGTTCAGATCCCTTTGCATCTGACTGTGTCTTCAAGCAGTCATCTGCTGACCCTTTCACCACTTCAGGTGACCCATTCAGTGTACCCAGCAAGGCAATAATCCATTGGTGGAAACACTGAGGCACAGTGATCCTTTTGCTCCTGGTTCAACAGTTGTTACTGCAGCAAGTGATTCAGTAGCAGACCCCTCTGCTTCTGTTTTCAGAAATAAATCGTTTGGAGATGGGTTCACTGACTTCTGCACATCATCAAAGATCAACAATGAAGATCCTCTTAGTTCAGCTACATCAAGCTCTATTGCCAGTGTGGTCACTCCTAAAAATTCATTTGAGTAAACATCGATCAAGAGCGAGGATGTGATCCCTAGCACTGTTAGCAAAGGCTGGTACACCAACAAGATCCTTCCCAACACCGCCTGGGGAAAGACCTATCCACAAATTCAATTGTTCTGATCCCTTTAAAGTAAATGATCCATTTCAGCCTTGCCCAGGCACTCCTAGCCCCAAAGAAGATCCTGATATGTTTTATAATCCATTCACTTCCACACCTACTACTGCCAAGGGTGACACAAGCAATTTTGCTAACTTCAGAGCATGTTCATCCAAAGAAGATATGATCAAGTGGGTCAATAGGGAGAGGGAGAGGAAGAGCAGAGGCTTGCCCAACTGAACCAGCAAGAACAAGAAGACTTAGAACTGGTTATTGCACTTGGTGCATCTGAGATACCAGAAGCATGAACAATTCTGTCATCCTTTATCACCCAATACAATATTCGTCTTCCTGAACATTGAAGCTGTTTACCATGTATATCAAAACTACCTGTGCACATGGGAATGTAAAGGGTTTAAGATTCCTGTCAATGTGACAAAGTCTAGGGTGTTGTTGCTATATAAGAAAGGGACTACTGGGTGTTCAGGGTTTCACTACTAAATTGGACTTGTAGTGACCCACCTGTTTACAGCCTCCCAAGAGCTGGGATTACAGGCATGTATTTGGCCGGCCCTTGCTTAAACTCTTTAAACTCTCAGATTTGTCTCATTTTTTCCTTGAAAACCAGTGAATTCACCGAGGCCCTGCCTGGTGTGCATTTGCTGTGAGCTTCTGTTTGTCTCTGCTATCTCACAGTACAGCCCAGCACCCCAGCTTCTGTGTATGCCCTGTGCTGGCCCTGATCTGTAGTTCTTCCAGTGGGAGCTGGCAGGGCTCTTACAGTTTGTAGTATTTTCTCCTACTTTGAATGGTCTAAGAAAGGGAAAGAAAGAACCTTTTTCTTTTATGAGTGGTACAAATTGGCTAGTTTAAAGTGTATTTTTGAATGTCCTTACAGTAAAAGCACTATTTTGTTTTTTAGAGATAAGGAAAAGTATTTTGCATAGATCACCTGCACTACGGAAAAGGAGATGCCTTGGGTGGAGTCCTTTTAACTTGACAACCAAATTTTTCCTAAATAAAATCGTAAAGTTTCATATGTGAAATATATTTTTAAAAACAATTTTCTCTGGATTTGAAAAATCTTATGTCAACAGATACCTCTCCATATGTTTACTAATTAACAAAGCAGATTTCTTATGAATAAGATTTGTAAAGAGACATTCATGTTAAGTGTCAGCAGAGAAACTTTATCACTGAAAATGTACTCATCAGCATAAAGCAAGCAAAAATCCTAACACACAGCCCTGCTGCCTTTGCTCAGGCACTGTCCTGTTTAGTTGGCGATAGGTTGACTCTTGTGCCCTAGCAGAAGAAAGTTCAGCAAGCTAAAACTGGGTGGTTTCCTTCTTTTCTCTTGATTAATGAAGGCTCAATGGCTTGAAATGTAAAACTTGCTGAACACAAGTACAAACATGACATCTGTCATATTTCTTTTTATTAATCTTTGTGGTTTAGTTTATTTGCGCTCTGTGTTTCTCAGCTATAAAACTGACAAGCCGATAAAAAATCCTTTCAATTAGGAAAGAAAGAGCCCCCTAAATATCAAAATGTTTCATGTGTTAAAAGTCCATTAGCAGATAAGCCCTGGCCTAGCAGAAAGCTGAACTTGAAATAGACTGATTGTAAAACCAACATTTTTCCCTTTCTTTTTCTTTCTTTCTTTCTTTCTTTCTTTCTTTCTTTCTTTCTTTCTTTCTTTCTTTCCAATGTAGTTAGTACAGGGTCTGTAGGGCCTCCTTACATAGATTGGACTTGTGATTCTCCTGTCTTCAGCCTCCCAAGCACTGGGATTACAGGCACGTGCCACCATGCCCAGTCCACAAAATGGATTGTAAAGTACTCTGTAACTTGTGCTCTTACTTGGAAACACGTGTCACTGACTTAGATGGTTTACTAAATGCAAAGACACCTGCACCTGGAAACTAATTAAAGTTCTCTGGGCTCACAAGTCAAAGTAAGCTTAATAAATATTAGCAGATTAGGTTATTGCCTTGCCTGTAAGTAAATTCAAACTACCTAATTTCATTTTGAAAAGGAGCTTCTTTTCTTTCATGCACAACGGAACAGCTGGCATTTCAAACTAACTTAAAGCTGCTATGGTTTATGTCTAATTGTCCCCCCAAAGCCTCATGCAATCATGGGGCAGGGGCTTCTAGTTTGAGACTTGACTCATGATCCACTGGGATTATGTGTTTTAGTATTGATAGGATTATGGGTCTGAGTATTTCTGGGATTATGGGTGTGACCTGAGGCAGATAGATAGGCTAAGGCAGAGAGCCCGAATGTAATATAAAGAGACAGAGAGACTGTTGCTCTCTGCTCCCCTGGTTGGTCAGTTACCTCTGTAGCCATTTTGTTGTTGCTCCACTGCCATGAACTGCTGGCCTCTGCATTGTGCTACTCTGCCTTTGATCCAGCCAAGTATCAACTGAAAGCTCCAGTAACTGTGAGCTAAATAAACCTTTCTTTCCTTCATTTTGGGTGTTGGGTATTTGTCCCAGCAACAAGTAAAAAGTGACTAAGACAAAAGTCCTTTATTGTACTGCTGACTCCTTTCTGCTTTTGCCAATGGAAACATTTCAGCATAAAAAATCATACATGAAGCAAAGGCTGAATCAGAACCACATAGCTATAGTTTTGATAAACCCAAGGATTTCCTGGTTGATCAAGAAAGCAGCGTCAGGAGCTGGGAAAGGTTGCGTTTTCTGGGATTCGTTTTCCTTCCCCTTACTCTTCAGCAAAAAGATAAGTAGGCTTGAACAACTTTCTCTTGCACTGGGAAAATGAACAAATGTTTGAAATGGTTTTAAAAATATTTTTTAATTTAAGAAGTTCTGGAAAATATTAGATGGCTATAACTTATAAATACCAACTTTTGATGTAATAAGTGTATCCTAATCTTAATATATGTTTAACTGAATATAGATTCTTATCTTCTGTTAAAATATGTATACTCAGTGGACCAATATAATATTGAACATGCTTGCTTATATAGGATGAATGTCTTAAGAGTCCTTTGTGATATTTTATCTTGACCCTGGCCTTAGGGCCTGCTCTTGAAAAGGAAAGAAATGTATTGCTGAAAGCTCAATGGCTCTACCCAGAAAGCTCTAGCCACCTTCTGTATACCAGTTCAGCTTTATTTGGGCTCTCATTCTAGAATTTTTCTCTTCACTTTTCAAACTCTAAGTTCTAGGTTCTAATTATGAAAATTTGATAAACTTTAATAATAAAGCATCCTAGCCACATATCCAGTTTGCACTGGGGTTTTTCAGTCCTCTGCTTGTGTCTGTACTGTACGAGGAGGAATGCATGTGCAGTCAGCACACATTAATGTGTAAGTGTGTGGGACAGTACCCGGTAGGGAATAAATAACACATGTCAAGTCTCAAAATAATAATAATAATAATAATAATAATAATAATAATAATAATAATAAAACCATGGGTGCACATATATCACTTTCATATGATTTTTCTTTTTTAATTCTTCTGGGAAGATACCCAGCAAGAAAAGAACTTGGTGAGATGGAACCTCCACTACTAAGTTTTTTTAGGAATCTCTACACTAATTCCTACAGTGGTTGCACCTGTCTATACTATTGCCAACAGTGGAGGAGGGTTCCTTTGTCCCCACACTCCTTTCAGCATTTATTATTGGTGGACTTCTGATAATCACTATTCTTTCTGGGGTAGGATGAATCTCAGTGTTGTTTTAATTTGCAGTGACATTGAATATTTTTTTAATATATTTATCCACGATTTGTATTTCTTCCTCTTAGAAGTGTGCATACATCTCAGCTGCCCATCTGGATGCAGTTTTTTTAATTTGAGGGGTTCTGAAATTTTTACTTCTTTATGTTTTAGATATAAATCCTTTGCCTGAGAGATAGCTGGCTATAACTTTCTCTTTGTTTTGGGGTTGTTTTTTCACTCTGTTGGTGATTTTTTTTTTCATGCAAAAGCTTTTTAATAAGTTGAATCTCATTTGTTTATTCTTTGTAGTGTTTCCTGTGCAGCATGTATCTTTTTTTTTTTTCATGGAATGCTGGCCTACACCTATGCCTTCAAGATTTCTACATATTTTCTCTTCCAGTAGATTTGATGTTTCTGTTTTATTATTTAAATCTTTGGTTTTGACTAGTTTAGCTCATGGTGATAGACATGGATCTAGTTTTAGGCTTGGTTTCTGCAAGACCAGTTTTTCCAGCGCCAATTATTAAATAGGATTATCTTTCTTCCAATGTACATCTTCAGACCCTTTGTCCAAGATAAAGTGGCTGAGTGTGTTGAGAGTTGTATATGCATCATCTATGCCATTCCACTGATGCTCAAGCCTGTTTGGGTTTGTTTGTTTTTCCAATATTACGCTGGTTTTATCACAGAAGTTCTATAGTATAATTTCAAGTCAGGAATTACAATGTCCCCTGACTTACCTTCATTGTAGTATTTCCTCCTTGTCTTGGGTTCAGTCCTTTGACTATGAAAGTGTAGGTATCGGGCCCAGCGGGATGGCTCAGTGGTCTAAAGCGCCTGCTTGGGGAAGATTGGGTGGCTTCAGGGACCGCGGTTCAATCCCCGGCACCACATGCTGCGCCAGCCCTGCCCTCAGGGAAGGCTGAGCCGGCCATAAAAATGAGTGAATAAACAAACAAAGGTTCTGAAACAAGAATAAAAATAATAAATAAAATAAAAAATCCTTTAAAAAAAAAAAAAGAAAGAAAGAAAGTGTAGGTATGGATCCCTTTGTGCTTACCCTAATCCCAATTTATTGAATCATGTGTTATGAATATTAACCTTTTACTCGACTTTGAAAAGTTTCCAGACACTTTTTTCTTCAAATAGTGTTCTAACCCATTGTATCTCTTTTTGTTCTGAGACTTTTTTTTTTCTGGTCTTTTTGAGACAGGGTCTCACATGCAGTTCAGGCTGGCCTTGAGCTTAACTATTGTAGCCTAGGCTGGTCTTGAACTCACACCGATCCTCCTGCCTCAGCCTCCTAAGTGCTGGGATGACAGGCCTATGACACCACTCCCACCTTGTTCTGAGACTTTTAGATATACATATTTCAATGCATTGTGAGCTTGAGAATATTGTAAGCTTATCCTAATGTTTCTTATATCTTTTTAATCTTTATTCTTCTTTTGGTTAATTTCTATTGATCTATTCTCATGTTCATCAATCATATATATATATATATATATATATATATATATATATATATATATATCCCAAACCTGCTATCAAACTCTTCTAGCCAATTTTTTTTATTTTAGCTAAGTAGTTTTCAGTACTTATATGCTTCATTTTCTAATTTCTGTCTCTTGAGATTTCTTATATGTCAGGCCATTATCATCATATTTTCCTCTAATTTAGTTTTCATGTTAATGTTTGCAGTAGATGCTTTAAAATATTTCTGCTAAATCAAATATCTGGAATTACTAAAGAGACTTTGTTAAATGCTTTCTTGTTCCATACAAAGGAATTTCCATTTCCTTTGCACATCTTGAGATTTGTTGAAAAACTTGACATTTTCAGATATTCTATGCCAACTCTAGATTCTGATTTTTCCTCTCAGGTTTTTTACTTTTTTTTTTTTTAATTTAGCTTTGAGTTTAGACTTGTGTAGCCTGCCTGAACTTCCTCTGCAGTTGCCTGTCTTCTTAGAAAGTGCGGATAGTGCTGATGCTCTGCCCAATATTTTTCCTTCTTTTTAATTTTTCTTGCACTGACTTTGGATGAATTGCCTCATATTCTGCATAGCTCAGGCTAATGATTACTCAAAAGTTGTGTGTGTATGTGTGTGTGTGTGTGTGTGTGTGTGTGTTTGCAGGGCAGAATTAGAACCATCACCCTGAGCTACACCCATGCTTATAGCCTATTTGATGTTGTTGTTTATTTTTTATTTTATTTTTTAAGACAGGGTCTCACTGCATTACAAAGGCTAGGCTCAAACTTATGGGCCTCCTGCCTCAGTGTCCCAAAGCGACTCGGGCACCTCTGCCTTAGAGCAGGGCTTCCACCATCATTCTAGGTGTGCATTGGGAAGTGTGTTCAAAGTATAAGCAGAGTTTTAAGTCAGTTTTCGTTTCCTTCCAGGTCCTCCCGGCATTTGGCTGTGCAGGAACACAGCCTCCTACTCAGCCAGGGATGGATGCCATCTCCTCTCTCTCTGGATTTCTTACTTTCTGTTAAATTTCAGGCTCAGTTGCTGGTTACTTAACCTCACTAAAGCTTTGATCTCTAGATTCTGTATTTTTAGAATAGAGTAGTTTGGGTATCATGAAGAGATGTGACTGGCGGTGTTGGTGACGAAGGAAGAAAAAACTGACCTGGGGTGGATGATGTCCAAGAGGGAACCTCCTAATGATATAGGGAAAACTGAACTCCCAACCTGAAAAGTACCTGGGATGAGTTTGTGTACTCTAAAACCAAAGAATGAATTTTAGGAACAAACAGAGATAATGAGCAGAACATATTTATTGAGAGAGAGAAGAACACTCCTGTCCAAGAAAGGGACAGGAGGAGGATCCCAGGTGTGTGTCTCCCAGAAGCTGTCTCTTCCAGGGACTTTTATAATGTAAACCATGTGGTGGGGCAGGCCTAGGGCGGAAACCATGGAAACTCGCTTAGGTGGGCATGAGGTGGGACAAAACTATGGTCAACCAATGAGGTTACAAGCACCCTTGCTCAGGTAAAATTGATTAAAGCCAATACCAAATGGGGAAGGGAGTCAGGTAACAAGCAGGCTTGAATAGGAACAGGATCTCTTCCTGTTCAGGGTTGGGTTACTGACTCATTTATGCTCTTTTAAGGTGATTAATACCTATTTAGAATATCAATCCCTGATGGGCGTTCCTAGGAAAGTATGTGACTACTTTTGTTTCTTCTCTTGTCTTGAGGTGTCTGTCTCCTGTAAGGCTGGATAGTCACCTTGTCTTCCACCTTATCTCCTTGAGGGCCTGGCCCTGTCTGACTGCCTATAATATTTCTAATTCAGCTGCCTACAACTTTGGGACCTGATAAGTAGGTGGGAAATTCCCAAAATCTCATAAAAGCTCCAGAACCTGGTTCCGGGGGAATTCAGGGATCTGGATGCCACAGGCTGAGGCCCTGGCCAGGGTTCTGCAGTGACCGCCACTTGTGAACTGCATGGGTGTAAAGGGCCTTGGCCTCCCCTAAGATGCTACCACTGAATTCCGGGCAACAACGTGCAGACGATGCTGGCTGGTTCGCCCCCTGGTGGCCGGTGGCGGCACGCACTTCAAGCCCTTTCTATACTGCAGGCTTAATCTTCTGTGCAAACCCAGCTTCTTTTTACAACCACTGCAACTTTGGAAGTAGAGACAGGTTCCATAACCAAGACAAGAAAGCAGGGCCCATACGACGGTGTACATTTTTCTGTGCTAACATTTTTGTTATCTAAAGAGAATACAAAAGAGTAACACATACATACATACATACATACACACACTTAGAAAGGATACAGAGCTTCGCCAAACACAACCGTGAAATTTCCACAATGCTTGCTGTATTGCATAATGTTGTCTTCAAATTAGTTGCTCAGATTACCAGATAGTAGCATGCAAAATGTTTTTTTTTAATGTTACAAGAAATTAAAAAGGACAAGAAAGCATCCAGCAAGCTATCATTTCCTTCATGTCTGACATCCATGCCCTTGGCATGTGTCAGGCATCTCCTAGGAACAGAATGTGTAGACGGAGGCCTGGTAAGGAGGGGAGAGGGGAGAGGGGAGGGTGTGAAGCCAACTGCGGGTACAGCCTCCTGGGGAGTGGGGCAGCTTCAGGTGATGCCCTTGCTGTGTTTGGGGACCAGCAAGGAGGCAGCTGGCCCAAGGCTGAATAAGGAGCATGGCTGGAAAGGAGGTCAGAAAGGTATCTGGGGACAGATGGTAGAGAGCCATCTAGGCCACAGATGGACTCCGTCTGTAGTTCTGAGGGTGTGCACAGCCATTGAATGTTGAACAAAGGCATGGCTGACCTGATTTGTTTGTTTGTTTGCTTGCTTGCTTGCTTGTTTCTAATTTCCCTGGCTTCTGCAAAGAGGGCAAAGAGGTCTGCAAAAGCCCCCGGCAGGGGCAGGGGAGATCCTGATGCCAGGCTTGTTTCACTGTGGAGGTAAAACAGCCAGGTCAGAGCGCAGCTCGCAGCAGTGACAACAGCTGAGAGTAGCTGCCTGGTTAGCCAAAGAGGGGTGGGGCTGGGCTGGGCGACTGAGCAAGGAGCGTGGCTGCCCAGAGAGATGGGAAGCCCAGGCCCAGGGCTCGGGAAGGAAGACAGAGGGGGCTTGCAGTATGGAGTTTAAGCTGAGGCTGAAGTCAGCTACCTCTGAGTAGGGTCCCCTGCCCCTCACCTTGTGCTGTGCCTCCTTCATCGCTCCCCTGGTCTCATCAGAGGTGTACACCTCCCCATCCTAACCTGAAAGAGAAGCCCACCTGGAGCAGCCATTGCAGTGAGGAAGAACAGAAGGAGCCAGTGGTTAGCCCAGCCCCGCTCCCTCTCAGTGGCACGATGGGAAGGCACTGAGGCGCAAGGCTCCTCAGACTCTCTGGGGAGGAATTAGAAGACAAGAACAATCTCTTCTCACCAGCTGACAGGGTACGTACAGGTGACACTTGGTGCAGCCCCTGTGGGAGTATGTGGCCCCTGGCACTCGGTGGACAAGCAACAGGACCCCACCATCGAGCTGGTCTTGACTCTGCCCCACCTCAGCTACCCAGTAGACAGCCACCCCTGACCCCTGCCGATCCATCTCCTCACCAGTCAACAGCTTCGTGAGGGATGATGGCCTCCTGTGTCTCTCCTGGCCTCTTGGCAGCTCGCAGGTCTCTCTGCTTCCCGTACCTGTTTCACACAGCCTCCACCTCAGTTCTCCAGGCCAGTCAGCGTATTAGGCCTCAGCCTTAGACCAAGGCCTCTCCGTCAGATGAATGGGAAAGGCAGACTGCCTTGAGTAAAACATCAGTGAAACTTAGCCACATTTTTGAAGTATTATTTTCCACTTTAATACATTAGTAATAAGTTATTCCTGCTGCAAGAAAAAATCCTGGGAGCTGGAGAGGTAGCTCTTTAGTCTAAGTGTCTGCCTGGACAGCATAAGGACCCAGGTTCAACTCTAAGTACCACATGCCATGCCAGCCCTGGAACACTGGGCTTACAGTGCAGGACATTGCAACTGAGCATGGTGGTGCATACCTGCAATCCCAGTGCTGGACAGACTGAGACAGGGGGACCGCTACAAGTCTGAGCTGAGTAATGAGACCTTGTACCAAATAAACACATGGAGGGGCTGGAGAGACAGCTCCGTGGCACAAGTGCCTGCCTGGCAAGTGCAAGGTCGTGAGTCTGAACCCCAGTCCTGCCAATAAATAAATAAATAAATAAATAAATAAATAAATAAATAAATAACTTTTAAAAAAAAAGAGAGAGAGAGAGAGAGAAAATCCTGATCCCAACATAGTAGAAACATTGACACTGGGCAGGGACACACTGGGGACACAGATATTAGCATGCAAAATGTTTCTTTAAGAGGTTATAAGAAATTAAAAAGAATACAAAAAAATTAAAGCAGCCAGCAAGCTGTTATTTCCTACACATCTGACCTGTGTCAGGCATCTCCTGGGAACAGAATGTGTAGAGGGAGACCTGGTAAACAGGGGAGAGGGGAGGGTGGGAAGCCGACTGCGGGCAACCCCAGCCAACTCCTGGGGAGTGGGACGGCCCGTAGGTGGTGGCAGGGACACCCAGGCCTCCCGCCCTGCCACATCCTTCAGTGCTGAAAGCTCAGAGGGGAACCTCTCCTCGCCCCTCACTCCCCATATTGTACTGTGAAGCCTTCCATCCGGGCCCCTCTTCTCTCCTCCCTCCATCTGTGCTGCCGCCCTTCAGGGTCTTGCCTTCTCTTGGGGCTTCAAGTTCCCCTCCATGGTGGTAGCTCTTGCGCCCGCCCCAAGCCCAGCCTCCTCCTCAGCACCAGGCCTCTCTGGTCACATGTCTCCTTGACCAAACTCAGGCCTATTTCAGCAGCCACACAATCCGCCAGGACCACCAACTCTGTGAGCTGCGTCCCCCACACATGCACAGGCACACAGCACCCCTCTGAACCCCTCAGCTCCCTCACGTGCACCCCCTTCCCATTTCCCTTGTCACCGAACCCGCCTGACTTCAGCTCAGCACCCTCTCACTCGTACTTCTTTCTTTTCCTTCACTGCCCCTCTCTCCTGCATCCTTCTTTTATTGAGTAAAAGTCTGAGACACACTCTTGACGCTGCGCATCAGGAGAAGCAGGCTCCTCCTCTCGTTTCCTTGCTCTGCTCTTTGACCCATCCATTCATTATATGTTTCCTCTACAAATTACATTGCCTTCCCCAAGGTATCATTCGGAAGCATAAATTGGATCCTCACCCAAATCTGTGGTGGGTCCCTTGTTGCTTACAGGAATGGACACTCCTTGGCGTGAGCTTAGAGGCCTGTCCCAGTCTGTACGCAATGACCTCTCCTCTCTGCCATGTTCTCTCATGCCACGCCTTCCACTCTAGCTGTGTGACTCCTGTGTTCCAGGAAGTGGTGTGTTGACACTGGTGATCAGTTTGTGACACCCAGCTGAATAAACCAGGGTGGTGCCCGGGGTGTGAGGTCCCACCTGTGGATTGTCACCAACAAAATAAAAAGAAGAACTGGAAAAGGGGGCTGCTGGTTCTCTTGAAGCTGTTGAGGCTCCTGAAGGAGCTTGTCATGCTGGCTCTCCTGGAACAAGTATAGCTGTTCTGATCTTCAAAGCAGCTCAGGACCTCATAGTCCCTGAGAATGACTGCGTCTTTGGGAGAGCACTGGTCCCCTGAGCATTGCTTCCTGGCTCCAGTGCAGGTCCCTCAGCCTGCTGGCACAGATCCTTCATCCCGCTGGCCCAGACTTCCTAGCTTCCCCCACTGACCTGTGGGCCTTCCCAGCACAGAGCCATGCAACAAGCCTGATGAGACATTGCTGTGGGCTCTAGGTCTTCATGCAGGATATCAAGATCCAGGCCCTCAGCTGGATCCTTCGGCCTTTAGTATGTGGAAAGATTTCCTGCACTGTCTTTGTATAGGACTTTTTGTGTGACTATTGTAAAATAACCCTACAAATTGTGTGTCCTGGGTTAAATTGTCCCGCTTTCAAGCCCTGACTACCACACAGGGACAGGGGCTGCGGCTGCTATGTTCTGTCCCCGTTGTTTCCAGAACACTGCCATTGACTCATTCACTTCTTCAGCATTTATTTTATGAATATGAATTGAATCCCCTGAGAGCTCCAGGCATTGGGGATGCAGGAGGGAGGACCCCCAAAATCCCTCCTCATGAGATTTGTACTAGGTAAACGGTACAATGAGTGAGCAAGCGCATAACAAGCTGGCAAGTAGGGACCCTTGACAGGAGACCCGCAGCATGGCGAGGCGCGAGGCGCCCCGAGCTCTGGAGACCGCTTCTCCGCACAGCTTTCTGCAGCGGCACCCATGCAGCAGGGTGAGGCCTGCCGCGCGCCCTCGAGGGAGCCCAGGCCTGCGCACCGTTGCTATCCTGCTCCAACTTGCGTTTCTCAGACATGAACGCTTTTCCCTTTCCTACCCACTTAATCCCCCAGTTTAAGGCCATTCTGCCTGCCAGAGCCAAACGCTGGTGGTTCTGCTTCCCTAGCTGTCCTTCTCAGGGCGGATCCCACCATCGCTAAGAGCTCTCGGAGCCCACCGGGGCTGGGCCCTCCGTCCCCGTAGGGCTGGCCTCCGGGTCCACCTGTCTTGTCCTGCTCACACGACCTGGAGAGGCGCGCCTCAGAGACCCTTGATCCCAGGCTGCATAGTGTTTTCTTAGGAACCTGCTTGATCACCTAACTCTGGGTTCCACTTGTCTTATAGAAAGACTTCATCTCCTGAAAGTTCACGGACTGAGACAGAGAGCAGGCGGAGGGATGGAAAGCAGTGGGGTCCCCAGGAAGCGACTCCACCGGCTCCCTTCCGCCTGCCCCGCTGCCGCAGCGACCTCACTTTGACAAGCGTGACCTTGACCCGACGGATGGGGCAGAGGCCAGGTGGAGGCTCAGCCTTCCTCTTCCCAGAAAGCGAGAGCTAGCGCGGGGCTCCCAGCGTCCTGCCCCTCGCAGGAGATGGGATCTGAGCGGGAGGAAAAGCTTGACTCATTCCCTAGTGTCCAGAGCTCAGAGGAGAAAGGAGCCCCTCGGAGCGTGCAAATGCTAATTTCTGGTTCTTTCTAGACCCAAACGCTCGTGGAAAGTCCCTCAGTACATCCCTAGGACAAGAAGAAACTCAGTTTTTTTCTTTTTCTGGGCTCTTCGGGCTCTTTGCTCTTGTGCCATTTAAGTGCTTGCTTCTTTGGGTCTGTCTCTACACCTCTCCCTAATGGCCACTAGGTGGCACTGAGGGATGATCCTGAAATTGCAAGTGAGAATCCAGAGATCTAGACTCCTGGTGTGGAGGGTGAGGGTGATCCGCGGGACCCACGGTTTCTCTAACCAAGTGCCTCTGGGTCCTCTGCTCGCCCTCCTCACTATCCCCTGAGCCCCTGGGCTCTCTTGTAGTCCTAAATCATCTTCCCTCTGCTTCTATATGCAAATGTTGGCTCCACAACACCTGGGTAGATGCCCACATGCTTCGGCCCCTCTTCGACCTTCTGCCTCTCTCTCACCCTGCTTCCAGTGCTCGGTGAGGGAGGCTACGTCACTCCAGAGGCCCAGATCGGCGTTTCCCGTGCTGCCTCGCCGCACGGGGCCTCCTCCAGTCAGCAGGTGTGTGTACAGCGTCAGGGGCTCCTCTGCCCAGCTCTTCGTGAGTCCTTCTGCCTCTTCCTTCTCTGCAGAGGTCACAGCCAAGCTCTGGTGCCAGGCAGGGCCCTGCCTCCGGGGTCTCCTGTGAGCACTGCGCCCACTGGGTGCAAGGAAAGCCCAGCTGCGTTCCCTGGGAGGTAACCAGCCCCTCAGCGCTGAGCACCTGTTTTCTGCCCGTGAAGCCTCAGAACGAAGCCGCCCGAGGTCCCCTTCCTGGACTCAGAGAACAAAATCAAGATGCTCTGAGCACCAGGCTTGTACTCTTCTGAATTTTTGTGGGACTCATTTTCAGAGCGACCTGGCATCCCTGAAAGCTCTTCTTCCCACTTCTTTCTTTCTTTCTTTCTTTCTTTCTTTCTTTCTTTCTTTCTTTCTTTCTTTCTTTCTTTCTTTCTTCTTTCTTTCTTTCTTTCTTTCTTTCCTTTTCGTTCTTCCTATCTTTCTTTGGTACAGGTCTCACTACCCAGTTCAGACTCATAGTGGTTGTCTTGTGTCACCCTATCCAGCACTGGGATTATGGGCATTCATGATCACACCCTGTTTGGGACCCTCTCGGCATGCTGGGAGTTCCAGGGCCAGCTGGCATGCAGTACAAAGGATCGAACTTGGGTCCTTGCACTTGCCAGGCAGTAGCTTAAACTGCCAAGCTATCTCTTCAGCCCCTTTCTCCCTTTTAAACAGGTAGTGAACTGCAGTGTGGGAGCCACGGACATGGGGCAGAGAGGCCTGCACACCAATCCCAACCCTACTACTTCCTGCAACTGTGTGATCACAAGGTCACTGGACCTCTCTGAGCCCCCTCAGTCTCTCTCAGTAAAACATTATAGTGGAACAAAGGCTGGTGACAAACACTGAGTGCAACCATTGCCTGCCCACCAGGGTTTCCCATTCCTTACACAATAAGGCTGAAGGACTAGTCACTGAACCATAAGAAGAGGTCACATAGATCATACGTATCAGCTTTCCCATTTTACAGGTGAGGAAACTGAGGCCTCCAAAATAGGTGATTTCCTGTGCACTGCCAGGCCACCTACGTGCAGTATCAGAGTTGGGGCTAGAACTGGTTGGCCAGGACTCATTCGTGATCTCAAGTGGTTTCTCACTTCCCCACTGTTTGCCTCCTCTGTCAGCCATAGGCAGAGCAGTGGAGGCTGGGGAGGGTTAGTATAACCTGGTCAGGCCAGCAGCTGTAGGACCTGGACACTAGGTAGCCAGTAGGTGTCAGGCTGTGCTCAGCGGCCAAAATAGCAATAGTGCCTGTCCCTGGGCTGACTGGGCCACACTTCAATCCAAGCATTCTCTTCTGGGACTTTGGTGTGCTAGAGTGCGCTCAGAGAATAGCCAGGGTGGTGTGACACCACTGGCCACCAGTTAAGAGGAAGTGACTCTAAAGAACTGAGGTCTGGAAATGACACTGTATGGAAACAGAAGCCATGCAGGCTCCTGGCTCCTTGCTGGGCTTTGTGGAATGCTGATCCCACAGGCTAGAGTAATGGGGGCAGAGTCCCCCCATGCCAGTGAACTGGAGCACTGTCCCCGAAAGGGAAAGCTTCCAGAAAGATGATGCTGGGTCCAAAGAGGCCATGGAAAGCCTATGCGTGTTCAAAACCAGAGTGACTGTTGGTGACAGGCAACAGTGCTTGTCCCTGAAGGCCTGTACACAGAAACTAGAGCCCCCCAGTCAGAGTGCTTAGGAATCTTGGAAGAGATGACAGCATAAAATGGAAGATAGACAAGACTAACCAACGCACTGCAAGAGTGGCCTTCCCAAGAGGTGGAACCCTACGGCCACAGTACCTGAGGTAATACCATGCCTGTGCCCCTTACCCAAGCTAGATGTGTTACCTTGAGCAAAATACTTAACTTCCCTGTGGAACACAGAGGGAGCTGCCTTCTCCAAAGCACCATCCTCCTGGATTCACTATCTTTGATGTAAGGGCTGCCTGCCTATAAGGTTGGTCTTCCTGACTGACTCCATTAGGCCAAGAGTGATAAACAGAATGATCTCTGTAGGCAAAAGTGAGAGATGGTTCCCAATTTCACCTTGTTGGGGAACGCAAGGTTACTCAGAAGTGGACACTTTCCAAAGACATCAAATCTAGGAGTTACAAAGCAAGTAAGGTGGTTTAGTTGTGGGGAGGGGGGAACAGAATCTTTGCATCCTCTAGAGTTCAAAAACACTGCAAAGGCATCTGCTATGTGTCCAGCCTGAGCCAGACACAGGCTGCAAAGCCAGAAGAAAATGGGCTTTGTCTTTGGGCCACTGCCCACCTATTAGAAGGGGACTAATGTGTGCTCTGTAAGACTTGGTGTGATGGACTTGGATCCCAGGCCTACGGTGAGTGGGTAGAAAAACGATCCAGAAAGGCTTCCTGAAAGGTGGGCAATCGGTTGGGTATCACAGTCACTGAGTGATGGGCAGGAGAAGGTCACAGCATTCTGACGGAGGGGGGTGCTGTAGCCAATGCCAGAAGACCTGGGGCCATCTGCAAATACATTCCTTGACCCCTTCCTGGGAGCCGCTGCAACACACGCTCTATGCACACTGTCTCTTTTGCTCATTGGAGCAAGCATTAGGCAAGATGATCTCCATTTGACATTTGGAACCTGAGGTGCAGAAGGGAAATCTTTCCCACCAGTGGTCTCCACATAAGTGATAAGCAACAGAGGTAGGAATTCATTGCAGGCTTGCCCTACCTCAGGAATTAGCCTAATCTTTCCAGTGTAAGTCCATTAGAGCCTTCAGGCAGTTCGTGTGCTGCCTATGTAGATTTCTATCATGGGACTGGGACTGAGCCTGCAGAGGACCAGCAGCCCAGGGTTCTGCTGGCCTTTTAGGAACTATAGGTCGATTGCAGCAATAAAGAGCTAAAGAGGAATTAGAGGGGTGATTGATTTGTATTGTGATAGCTTTGTGTTGTAGAAGAATTATAGCCACTGTAGGAAGAAGAAACCAGAGTACAGCTAGTCTGATTGGAGGGGACCAGGTCCCAAACTGGGCCTGATAGTGGCTTAAGCCAGGACAGCAGAGCAGGGAGAGGGAATCGGAGAGAAGGCGCAGATACCAGGCCAGCTGCTTGGCTGAATGTGAGGGTTGCGAGGTAGAAGAGGAAGGAAACAGCTGGCAGGACGCTGGGCTGTCTGGCTTGAGCAGCTGGGGGAGTGGTAGGGAGCACCTCCTGCCGCATCAGGAGATGCACCAGGCAGCCTTTGCACTTGGCTGTCCTGACCTGGAGCCCACCCTAACAGAGCTACGCAGGCACCAGCTGGAATGCACACACTGTCTCAAGGATGGGAAGAACCATGGAGAGGTCTCCCCCCGCACCCCACCACCCTGGGCAGCAAGTGTGGCCCACACAGCCCCAGAAAGAGCTCTGAATCCAAAGCATCATGGCAGGCGTAGTCCTCCACAAGCAGCTGAGGTCATAGCTGGCCCGCGAGAAAGCAGCCATGACACAAAAGGATCCACCATAGAGCTGGTCCAGAACCCCCAACTTCCAATTCCAACAGGAAGTTGAGAGTGGTAGCCACTAGTGGCTAACACGTGGGATTTGTGCGGGATAGGCATGAGTCTGAGTGGTCTACCTTCCAGCCGCACAGTGAAAATGTGTCACTGAAGACTGAGTCACAGAGCTAAGACATGCCAGGCCTGGGATTAGAGCTTAGACCTGTGGGCCCAGGGTGGTGCTTCCGCCTCCCAGGGTGTTAGAAATAGGGCAACAGTGGGGAAGCACCCAGTGCAGCCACGCGGCAGCAGACCAGCATGCACGGGGCAGGAGCTCTTCAACAACTCCTGACCACTCAGCTACTCTTTGCCCTCTGGTGGGGTGAGTGTGGAACAGCCAGCTCATGCAGGGCTGGAGCCAAGGCTCAGCTCGGTGGGCGGCAGCACCCCTCGGAGGTGGCTCTAGTGACTCTAAGGTGCTTCCTGCTGAAGACAACCTTGACTGCTGAGCTATGTCACAGACTTCCAGGGTCAGCTGAGGACCTTGATGGACCCCTGCTCCCAAGAGCCTTCCAGTGCTCTCCCTCACAGAGGCCACGAACTAGCTTCCCACACTACTGCAGCTCCTGACTGCCATGACGACATGCGCCCCTGAGACCAACTGTTAATGCCCCCCAAAGTCCATAAAACCTGGGCGTCGTGGGCTCTCCAAGCTTGTCGTGAGGCACCTGCCTGCAGAGAGGGTCTCCTGAGCCAGGGGGCCAGCAGGAGACTTGTGCACACTCCAGCCCTTCTGAACCAGGAGCTCCGGGTTCCAGTTCAAGGAGTGACTGTCTGGAACACAAATCTGGGAAATTCTGACTGAGAGCTGAGGAACAGAGCTAGTGGAGACCTAGGGATGTCATATGGCTTCCAAAAGTAACGTGGGCACCTGGGATCCAGCACCTCAGGCAAACAAGAGCAGCGTGGACTTCCTACACACATTCTCCCCAAACCCAAAGGTATCCACCTCTGCTGGCCCGGAGTGGGGGGTACTGTGCGCGGCACTCTCATGTAGTTCAGAGTCCCGTGGGACAGCCGGACAGCTTTGTCAGCTCAGTGCAAGGACATGTGGTGAGTAGCTGGCCCTGCTTCCGAAGGGCAGCTTTGTGTCCCAGGCTGTCCCAGGTCAGGGCCCAGGGCTAACGGTGGGGGAGTTAGGAGGCAGAAGATCGGCCTTGCCATTGTGCTTTTCTGGAGCTGCCCTGCCTCACAGCCTCACAGAGGCGGGTTTCTGCCCTGTTGCTGCTGCCTGGCCTGCACCTGCTGCACTCCCCTGAGATGCCCGGTGAATCTTTGTAGGTAAGAGCCAGAGCTGCGGACTGGGGGCGCGAGCACCAGAGAAGGCAGAGGGGTCTGGGGTCCGCAGATCCTGCCAGGCAGCACAGTGGTACTAGCAGCACACCTCCTGCAGCGCTGGATCCCGCCCGGGGCCTGGTAGGGCTGCTATTTGATGCCTCCTTTATGTGAGCAGGAGCCGCTCCCAACAGCTCCTAACTTGTACCCTCTGCAGCCCTTCCAGCCCGGCTGCACCCCGCCAAGCTCTGCGTGGCACTCTGGTTAGTAAGCTAGGCTCGCCACAGAAGGCGACAGTTTCTCCATAGGGTAGGGGCTGAGGCCCAGGACTCCCGCTGGGTGACCCCTTGGTGGAGTCAGCACGCTTCTGCGGCTTGGTCCCCCACCCCCAGCGCCTTTAATTTGAGCTCGAGGCCGGACCAGGTGCGGCGCTGCGAGGCGCGGTGCGGCGCGGTGCGGCTGCAGGCGGCGGCCCGCGCTCTTTACGCGCCGCCTGCGGGACTGCAGAGCCGGCTCCAGGCTGGCCGCCTGCACCCCGCCGCCGCCGCCACCGGGTCTCGGGGGGCGCTGGCAGTCGCCCAGAAACATGGAGGCTCCGGGTGTCCGAGCAGAAGGGTAAATTTGTGTCGGGGCTCGGGCTGCGAGCGGCGGGGCTGCAGGACACCGGCGACGTGGTGGCGACACGGGGTCTGGGGTGAGCCTGCGCCCCTCTGCGGTCTGCAGGTCTGCTCCTGCGAACTAGGTTTCACGGGGTGAGCGCGGGCCCATAGGACGCAGAGGGGCTGGCAGGTGATGGGAAACCCCGCTGACGACGTGACCCTGTCTAGTAAACAGCGCTGGCAGGCAGGTCCCGACCACCCGGTCTGCCCAGCCGCGCTCCTGCTCCGGCCCGGAATGGAAACGGCTCTGCTACGGAAAGACGCTGCTCCCCCTTGGCTGGGAGGTGGGCAGCCGTGGAGCCTGCGCCGAGGAGGGAGCGGCGATCTGGGGCGGCACCGTGGAGCAGCCTGCTCGCCACCCCGGCGTGCGGGCTCCTGTTTTCTCGGATGGAGAAGGAGCCTCGGTAGCCCCTGCGCTGGAAACGCCGAGCAACAACCCGGGCAGCTCTCGGGCCACGGCCGGCGCCGATCCTGGTGGGCAGGAAGGGGTTACGGCGGCTCCCTCGCGGGCCGCCGGGGCGGGGTTGGGGGTCGGGCCGCCGCTCGCAGCCCAGAGCCCAGCGCCCAGCGCCCAGCGCCGGGCAATCCCACCTGGAGCCCTGGGCGATGGGGAGAGGCGCGGACCCCTCTCCGCCCTGCGGCCTGCGGGATTGGGTCGGCAGGGGGCCAGCCCGGAAGCCAGCTTCCTCCCGGCTCCCCCTTTCGCTGCTGCCGAGCCGCCTCTCAGCAGAGCAAGCTGAGCGTTTGTTCTGCACTCCCCGCCGCGGAGATGTGAGGGGTTTTTCTCTTGAGGGGAAAGCAGTGGTGGAGCGCCTGCCTGGCTCAAATGCCACCCGGCTCAGAGGGAGGCCTGTGGCCCAGGGATTCCGGAGGGAGAGTAAGTCAGCAACCCCGCCATCCAGCTTTAGTACAGAGATGCGACCTCGCTGCGTGTGGGGTCTCCCTAGATGAGCCTTGAAAGAGTGGGTTTGTCTGGAGAATGGGGGAGGCGCTTCTTCTACCCGGACTCAGCTGAGGTCAGAGCTTGCAGACAGCTGCAGAGAGCCAAGCCCTCCCCTTGGGAGACGTTTGTTCTAATACAGGAGGTGGGGGGTGGGGGGGTTCCTTTGCCCAGAGTCCCTCCTGGTGGCAGCTGAGGAGGGAGGCCTCTTGAGACAGCCTAGCCAAGCCCGAAAGCTTGTTCCCTGGGAAAAAGTACTTCAAGCTGATGAGCAGGAATCCTGCCTAGAAGAGGCTGGAGGCTGAGGGAAGTTCACAGGCACAGCGCTGGAAAAGAGGGTGGCACAAGGGGTCGCAGCACTGCAGGGAGGAGAGCTGCCAGAGCCCTCCAGAGTCCTGGCACTAGCTTCCCAAAGCCATGATTCCACCTTGCTGCTATGTTTTCCAGGCAACGTCACACCTGCTGAGGACAGCCTGGAGGACTCTGGCATCTGCTGAGCTGTGCATCTTGCCTGCATCCTTCCAAAGTCTCCGGACCCTGGTGACACTGTTTGGGAATCCCGCATGCCCCTAACCAGGCACGCCTCTGCCCCTGCAACCCATCTCGGCCCTAGAGCTCACCTCCAGGACCTGGAGTCTGCCCTCCTGCCCAGAATGACTCACCAGTATTTCTAGCTCAAGTGAGAAGACCCGAGGGGGAGTTGGGCTGCCTGTTTGTGCGTCTAGGATTCCCCACCATCTGATCAGTTCTGTGAGGAAGACAGCCTCAGGTTCCTGCCTGGCCAGGTAAAGCAATCTCTGGTTTATTAACAGCCGTGAATAGAGGCACTGGGGTGGGGTCAGCGAGGAAGCGCAGGGCTAAGTCTCCCATCCTGAGACGTTAGTGCCCTGCCTGGGAGAGGACTCCTGTCTAGCCTCCTAGAATGGGTCTGTGTCCTAGGGTGTTGTACAAGTCACCTGCCTCCAGCGCAGGAAATTCCAGAACTTTCTTCTGAGGTTGCTGCCTGCCCCTGACTGACCCCCAGACACCTTTTACAAGGTGAAAGGAAAGTTTTCTTTTTGCTGGTGGTGGAAGTGTAATGATAGTCATGTTTTTGAACTCTTGGTTGAGAGCTGGGAGGCAGCAAGCATCCTCCCCAGTCGGTTGGTCTGGCTGCCAGTGCTGGGTGGTCTCATGTCCCTTACTTGCCTGTCTTTCAGCCAGAGGAGGCTGCCTCTCCAGCTGTCAGAGAGCTGTGGGGCTCTCCTGCAGGAGCCCAGGCCAATGCTTCTGTGTTTCCTGGGGCCAGTAGCAGTACCCTGAGCCCACTGCCACCAGGCAGCTGGAAAGCACAGCGTGAAGCTCTCCCCTCAGTCCCAATTATGACAGTGGCCACTGGAGACCCAGCAGACGAGGCTGCTGCCCTCCCTGGACACCCACAGGACACCTATGACCCAGAGGCTGACCATGAGTGCTGTGAAAGGGTGGTGATCAACATCTCAGGGCTGCGGTTTGAAACCCAGCTCAAGACCTTAGCCCAGTTTCCAGAGACCCTCTTAGGGGATCCCAAGAAGCGGATGAGGTACTTTGATCCCCTTCGGAATGAGTACTTTTTCGATCGCAACCGCCCTAGCTTTGATGCCATTTTGTACTACTACCAGTCTGGAGGCCGGCTGAGGCGTCCCGTGAATGTGCCCTTAGATATATTCTCTGAAGAAATCCGTTTTTATGAACTGGGAGAAGAAGCTATGGAGATGTTTCGAGAGGATGAAGGCTACATCAAGGAGGAAGAGCGTCCTCTACCAGAAAATGAGTTCCAGAGACAGGTGTGGCTTCTCTTCGAATACCCAGAGAGCTCAGGACCTGCCAGGATTATAGCCATTGTGTCCGTCATGGTGATTCTGATCTCCATTGTCAGCTTCTGTCTGGAAACATTGCCCATCTTCCGAGATGAAAATGAGGACATGCATGGTAGCGGGGTGACCTTCCACACCTACTCCAATAGCACCATGGGGTACCAACAGACCACTTCCTTCACTGACCCTTTCTTCATTGTAGAGACTCTCTGCATCATCTGGTTCTCTTTCGAGTTTTTGGTGAGGTTCTTTGCCTGTCCAAGCAAAGCAGGCTTTTTCACCAACATTATGAACATCATTGACATTGTGGCCATCATCCCATACTTCATCACCCTGGGGACAGAGCTGGCTGAGAAGCCAGAGGACGCCCAGCAAGGCCAGCAGGCCATGTCACTGGCCATCCTTCGTGTCATCCGGTTGGTAAGAGTCTTTAGGATTTTCAAGTTGTCCAGACACTCCAAAGGTCTCCAGATTCTAGGTCAGACCCTCAAAGCCAGCATGAGAGAATTGGGCCTCCTGATCTTCTTCCTTTTCATTGGGGTCATCCTCTTCTCTAGTGCTGTCTATTTTGCAGAAGCCGATGAGCGAGAGTCCCAGTTCCCCAGCATCCCAGATGCCTTCTGGTGGGCAGTCGTTTCCATGACAACTGTAGGCTATGGTGACATGGTGCCAACTACCATTGGGGGAAAGATAGTGGGTTCTTTGTGTGCAATTGCAGGTGTGTTAACCATTGCCTTACCAGTCCCTGTCATAGTGTCTAATTTCAACTACTTCTACCACCGGGAGACAGAGGGAGAGGAGCAGGCCCAGTACCTGCAAGTGACAAGCTGTCCAAAGATCCCCTCCTCCCCTGACCTGAAGAAAAGTAGAAGTGCCTCTACTATTAGTAAGTCTGACTACATGGAGATCCAGGAGGGAGTAAACAACAGTAATGAGGACTTTAGAGAGGAAAACTTGAAAACAGCCAATTGCACCTTGGCTAACACAAACTATGTGAATATTACCAAAATGTTAACTGATGTCTGATTGAAGCCTATTAACATAATCGCAGCTCAATGGAACTAATGCAGCTGTTGCATAATAGCCTGCCTTGTAGTCAGTGTGTTCTACAGTGTGCATCTGGTTCTGCATGGAAAGCAATAGTCGTGCAAGTGACTTTTGATCTTTTGATTTTTGATTTAGAACACAGAATATCTATCACGGCTTTCATGCAAATCTTTATATTTGACTTACGGGTTTCCAAAGAGGACAGTTACCTATGGACAGTTACCTGTGGAGAGACACATTGAGGCCACCTCATACCCAATGCACAGTTTCCTAGATCAGTACCACCTTTTCTTTCTGAGCAAATGCACACAGCACCTCCCTCCTCACTACCACCCCACTAGAGCCCACCTGCCCCTGCACAGGGACACCATCATGGCTTCGTTGTAAAGCTCTGGTGATTACTCAAAAGGTCATTTCCATTTTTGCATTGAAAAGAACACACAGTCCTGTGTGTTGGAATTACTTTTCTGTGTTACAGGCTGGGGTTTGTGAATTGCAGTTGCCAAGTAGATGCTCTGGAGGCTTGTGTTTCGTAACTGAAAATGCTGCATTCTGCTTTTTCTCTGCAGTGTCAATGTGAGGAGAGCCTGGGGGAGGGACAGTTTGTATGACCAAATATGAGTTGTCAAGTTTCACATTTGTCCCCTCAAGGCCTGCAAGGAGAAGCTATCCAACCAAGGGATTGCTCAGCTTCAGATCTGATTGTTTTTGCAAGCTTCAGGGTCACAGAGATGTGTCTGGTTTCTTTATTACACTGGAGTTCACAGGCATCTGCTTTCCTAATGATGTGGCCCAGCTACACTGACACTGCAGTGGAATTGCCACTGATGCAGCTGAGCTGCATGAGTGTTCATTGCATGACTCTCAATATTTAAAACACAAGAGATAACCTATTTTCTTAGTAGCCTATACAGTATTCATATTTAGAGTATTAATAGCCTTGGGATGTCATTGAGCTAGGGGTTTTCTTTTCCCTATCAGAAGGCAAAAGCCCTCCAACGGGAGAAAAAGTAGACTACTTGGAATGAGAAATCAAAACTTCTGACCTTCCAGCCCAGCCATCTCTGTTCTTTCAGTGAAAGCACAGACCCCCCAAGGCAGCAGAACGAGCAGGAAAGCCAGAGTCTCAGTGCTCACATGACTGCACCTTGGGAATTTACCTAGTCATGAGCATGACTGCACAGCTGACCAGGGCGTTTGTCTTGAGAACAGGCAGGTCTGCGTATACCATGTATATAAATATGTATCGGTTCCCTCTGTCTATCTCTCTGCCTGTCTCTGTCTCTGTCTGTCTCTTTGTCTCTCTATCTCTGTCTTTCTGTCTCTCTCTGTCTCTCTCATGTTCCCCTACACAGCTACAGAAAAGATTGCATTTGAACATTATATAAGCTTATGCAATATTTTTGACACAGGGCAATTTATGCATGTGTTTAACTATGTGCACTAGAATATATATATACATGTATATATATGTATATGTGTGTATATGGACACATATACACATATGTATTCATTCTCTGGAGTTCAGATTCAGGAACAAACCCATTGCTCTACAGTTGGCTGTGCCAGAAGCCAAATGGGGCTCACTGGTCACCCACTGGGCCTGGGTTTGCTGCTCTTGCCTCAGACACTCTGGTCTTCATGGATTCCTAGATGTTAGAATTGTCTTTCTGCCCTCCATGTGCTGCAGCTTCAGTTCCCCGTGACTGGAGCTTGTCTCTCCGAGTGCACAAGGGTCCTGTGGCCCCCACAGCTCCAGCTGTCCTGGGCCAGCCCCTCACCAGGCCTCTTCCCCAAAGTTCACCCTGTTGCTCATTTGCATTCTCATCACTTCTTGCCCTATTTTATTTTTAGTATCATTAGGCTCTGCATTGTCCATTTTTAAGAACCTGTCCCAAGAGAGCCAGAATGGTTCCCCTGCTTTGAAACCAAGGAGTAGGGCTCTCTGGGACCACATTCCACTAATCTGGACTTCTGAGGGAGCTTCCTCTTTGTGGCGTTTCTAAAGTCCAGGATCAAGTGATGGCATCCTGAGATGATTCAGAGACATAAGACACAAACTTAGTCCACATTAGAATGACAACCAGAGAGACTTGAAGAAAAGTAGCCATCCCAACAATGGGTAAAGAATTTTCCCCTGCCCTCCAGAATAGCTAAAGAATGAATGAGTACTGCACAGCCTGGAAGCAAACAACAGGTTGGCCCTGGAATGGGTCACAGGGGTGGCTCTTGGCCTTTGACTCAGTGGTTTAAATTTCCAAGCACAGAAAATCCTGGTGGTTAGGCTGTCCAGTAGTGGCACCAGCACAGCCTGGCTATTGGCAACTTAGCTCTTACAGTTGTTGCCGGGGGTGGGGCACCAGCTCAGGGTGCTAGGCCCAGGGTGCTTATTAGTTCCTGGTCACCCACACCCCCGGGTGTGTCTGCAGGGGATCCCATGCCCCACATGAAGCCTCTATACTTCTCTTCCTCTCCTTCATGGGGGCTGGTGCTGAATCTGAAGACATGGAACGGACAGGGGCATTTGAAAAACAGAAGGTGAAAGCAACCTATACACTTGAGGCCTAGGTCAGGGGCTAGATGCCATGGCCTCATTGGCCTGGGACTATAACATGTTCACACACAGCCAGGCACATCCACCGTAGAGCGTGTACTTGTGTGTGCTCCACACACAAGTACAAAACATGCAGCATATATACAAAATATAGGTAAATTAATATAAAAGGTGGACAAAGAAGATATGTGATGATAACTACATACAAAATGTATGCCCTTAGCACAGATATGGAATGTACTTACCAATAGACATCTACAAAAGACCTATGTACCCCATATGCAATATACAACTCCCATGCAAAATGCATAAAACTATATGGGCATGATGGATATACATAAAAAATACACACAGGATACTTCACTATTTTTTACACACCAATTTAGCATATTGGCACACAAAATACAATGCACATGTCTAAGAACATACAATATCCACAAAATGCAGATATATATAATCAGACTCATTGCTTTGTGTCCAAAGCTGTAAATTAATGAGCATTTAAAGAAATGATCACATTTAGGCACCTTTCCTTAGCCCAGTGATGGTGAATCTTTTAGATCGTCCAATGATAAGAACAGCCTGCTGTGTACGCCTGCCATAGGCTCACCACCACTGCCCTGGCCCAAATTAGCATTCTTCAGGATTCTCCATGGAATCACCTCCTCCAGTCTCTTTTCACTCCCTGATTTCAGTCCTGAGAAGTAAGCCCTGAGGCTTCAAGCAGAAAGATGGGCACTGCTTCCAGCATAGGAATCTTGTGGGTTTTGTACCCATTCACCTTCCTTCCACCAGTCCATAGATGCAAAGTGTGGAAGAATCTGGAACAACTAGTGGCCTACTAGGGACCTCTTTGCCATGCCCTTTCTTCAAAGTCCACAGGGACAACTGACTAGCCCCAGCTACTGAACTCCCAGCATCTGGAACTCTCCAGATTCATTTAAAAGCTGTGATGACCTAAGAAACTGCACTAGCCCAGGCCCTAAATTAGGGTACAGATATTGCCATCAAAGATATGACAGCTCAAGTCCCTGATGTAAGTGTTCATGTTGTCACCCTATGTAGAGAGGGCTTCAGGATTTGTTCTGTTAGCTCTCTCTCTCTCTCTCTCTCTCTCTCTCTCTCTCTCTCTCTCTCTCTCTCTCTCTCATTTTGACCAGCTTCCTCATGGTTGGCCATAAAGTATCAGTGTTAACTCATGTTGGAGGAAGTCATTACTTTCTGAAAAGCCTCAGGCCTGGAGTGCATTGCTGCCTGCAGTACAGAGAAAGAGGTGGAGATGAGCCTCCCATAGAAGAACAATGTCAGATACAAATGAAGGTGACAACACTACAACTCCATTACCACCACAACTGCCCGTGGCAGTAAAGGTAGCACAGTGCTTGGACTTTTTTGTTGACCCAGAGTAGAACACAACAGGATGATCCCTGCTCATCAGGACCCCTCTAAGGCTCAATGACATACCACCCTGTGTGTAACTGATGACTGACTTGTCCAACAGAGCTGTAAACTCTCAGTTGCAACTTGATCACACAGTGGAGGCTCCCCCTATCTTGATGTCCAGTTGGTGGGTTTGAACTCATGCCTTTGACCTCATTAACATCCTTAGCCCATGGAGTCAACCGGCAAGGGTTAGATGCTGGGATCTGACTCAGTAGCTGTGGTGGCTATGGCTGTATCCTCAGGCTTGGCCTCGCTGAGTCCAGCCCTGTTCCCCCACAGCACAGCAAGCAGGGACAGGTGAGGCAGTGGACTCCCTCTAAATTGGGATGTCTATTCCTAGAACAATTTCACTTTTTCCTTCTCTTTGCTACCCTTCCCACCAAAGCTCAGCTCCATCTCTCATAGTTTATGTTTGATTATTTTTAAAAAAGAAAAGTGCAATAAAATCAATAGTGACTGTTTCCTTCAGCAATAGCTCTTTCAAAATCTTGCTCTCAGGACTGAGAAGTGGTAGATACTTGGATCACTGAGTAATGCCCTTGACTACTGGGTGTCCATTTACAGCCTGTCCAGTTCCTTCTTCCCATGTTCACATGACTTGTGTCTCCTGAGGTCCGACCTCCTTCTGGGATGTACATACATGCAGATGGCAGTACACACAGCAGGAAGGCCCACCAGGTGATCTTTGTTGCTCCATCGCTTTCCTGTGTGTGCCTTTCTGTCTCTGTGTGTCTCTGTTCCTCTCTCCTTCCCCTTTCTACCCACTCTCCCACATCCTTGAAACCTTTAGGAATTGGAACCTTAAGTTTGACTTCATGCCAGCACATCTGGTCAACTTTGTGTCAGTCTGGCAGGGTGCAATGGAACCTTGCAGGAAAGCACTTGGGTGTAGATAAGAATAAAGCATCCTGAGCCACTACAGATCAGTTCCATACATGAAAAGCCATTACCTTATCCTTTGTAGCCCCCTCTTCCCTTCCCCAGAGAGATGGAGACTGAGGGAATCCAGTTGGGAAGGTCGCACCTGGGGTCCATAGTAGCCTGGGATGACTTGGGAATTGCCCTCTGACTCTCCTTCACAATAAGCTGACATATCCAGCCACAAGGACTTGGTAAGAATGGTAGAGGGAAGCAAGTCCTTGTGGGTTTGGATAGAGGTAGGCAAGCATAGAAGCTTAGGTGGCCAAGGTGAGACACTTGTAAAATAAAGCCCACTACTCACTGCAGTGTCCAGCTGCACAAGTATTTGCACACACGTTCAGGAGTTTCTGAAGAATCCCCTTTCCAGAAATTTCTGGGATGCTGAATATTGAGGCTGGGCTATCAGGGTAAGCCTGCAAGCCCAGGGTCCCGTTTCATTCCTTTCTGTCTACCTTGCTCTCTGTACATATCTACAGCCAAACCTCATTTAACCCGCAGGGAAACCTCAGGGAAGGAAATGTCCTGGCTGCTTTGCAATTCTGGTTATTTGAGTGAGAATGGGAAAATGTGTGATTCAGCCTTTGTTCATTATTGAAAGGTACTGTTTGCTAAGTAGGTTAGTATCAACTCTCCTGCCTTAGTACATAGAGTGTTTGAAGATGACACAAGACCTTGCTCTACTCAGGGTCAGCCTTCTAAACCTCAGTGTCCAGTGCACAGAAATGGAGATGAAGCAGACCAAAGAGACACGCTGAATGATGCTGGCTTCCAGACAGACCTGGAAGAGCCCGGGATGGGCGCTTCCCGGCTTCCGCCATAATGCTCTTGCTGTCGTGTGCCTCTTTCTACTGACAGTCTAGTGAAAATGAACAATTCTTGTCCGTTAAGGTTTTGGTTAGTTGGTCCTGAGTTATTGGAGGTTTTCCATATATACATATATCTTTGTGTGTATATATGTATAATATATGTATATATGTATGCCATTATTTTAAAAAATTATACAAATATACATTTTCCATGCCCTTAATTTCACTGATGTGGAATAAATTTGATGATCCAAGAAATACGCTGCATTTATTTCAGTTTTAAAAATGACTTTCCTTTGCATTTTCCCACCTCTCCAATTTTGCGCTTTTTCTTCTTAGGGAACTGCCCAGTAGGTGGTTCTCTCCTAACAAAAGAACAGGCTCCAGGGTCACCTCTTCCTTTCCCTCCCAGGTGACAACCTGACTCAGGGATAAAAGGGGACGCGATCTAAGGGCCAGGTGCTTTATCTTTTATTCTGCCTGCCCTGGTTGGCTGTAACCTCATCACTGGGGACTAGAAACGTTATGCCAAAATGTAGCTCTGGGAAAGCGAAAACCTCAAGACCTGGTGAAGGACTGAAGTCCTTAACCTTGTCGGTGGCAGTCGTGGTGCCCTAAGTTTGAATTGTGCCAGTTCTGAAAGTAACACTGTAAGTGAAGAACTAATGGTCTCGTATCTGGCCCATGGAAGGTGAGATTTGTGGCAAACAATGGAATTTTAAAAAAGAAAAACCACTCTGTTGTTGATTCTGGAGAAGCCTAAGGAGGGCGTGCATGCGGGCATTAGAGCAGCTGCAGTTGCGCTGCCTCCTTGGGGCCGAGCTGTATACACCATTCAAGAAATAGCTGGGCTACGGGGGCAACCGGCTGTCCTCCATCTTGCCTGGAAGTGTATTAGACTCACGCGGAATCATTTCTTTCACCCTCACTTCCTGCATTTGATTGAACAGGACTAAGAAGGGTTCCGCGCTGGGATCTGAGGCCATTTATGCCACCCCCTGCACGCCCTGAAGCCCCCTAAACTGGGCACATTAGCCTCAATCAGGTTGTAGAAGCCTTTAGTCCAGACTCAGCATGACCCATTGGTAAGCTAAGGCAGTTGAAGCAGTGTGCCTAGTTGTCTACTTTTTGTACTGCATGGGCCTCAGCATAGAAACTAATATAACTTCCTGTGCTCCTAAAATAGGCAGATATGTTCCAGATGAGTTTGCAGCTGAGAAGTCCCTGCATCATTCCACTGACAGATGCACAGGGCAGGTGTGATTACATAATAACATGGACAGCTGCTGCAACATCTAGATAACTGGGGCAGTGTAGTTGTGTGTGCTAGGACCTTTGCTAGCTACCCAGAGGGCTGAATTGTGTCGGTCCTTAGGAGAGCCTCCAAGTTCACTTCTCCTCAAAAATGACTCCCTAGATGCTGATGGCTTGTTTCTATGAGTGCAGAAGCACTCTTCACCACCACACAGCAGGAGAGAAGGAGCTGGGACAAAGAATCTTCAGAGGCTCAGGCTCATTTGGGCACTGGACAACTCGCACTGTCACCTGCTGACATTCCTGCCTTCAAGCTTACTGAAGTGTAGGGTGGAGATGGTGACCTGTCAGGTGGGATGAGAATGGAGCCAACCAGCTCCAAGTAAGACCCGGGTGGAGAAGCAGAAGAGGCTGGCTGGCTTTGGCAAGGGTACATCTCAGCTCCTGAGGCTTTGAGCAGCCTCTGCGCTCGCCCCAGTTCTGCCTTCACGTGGGATCCAGCGACCCAGTTTCCTTTTGTTGTTGTGCTTCAATGGTTCCTTCATTCGAAGGGCCCCAGGAAGCTGGAAAGTCCCATGACTGAGCTCCAGCCTGCTGAGCAAACAGTGCCCCAGCCAAATTGGCCTCTTCTTGGGTTTGTGCATCCCTGCACCCCTCTCACCACAGAGGGCAATCTTGAAACAGTTGGGATTAACAATGCCAGCAGTCAAAGAGGATTCTCTAGTTTCTATTAGGGACATAGCTGCAAAGCTCATGAGTGGGGGATGCTGTTTCCTTTTCCAGACATGTGCATATGTGCTTATGTAGGCTAGCTCGGGAGATTTTGAATATATATATATATATATATATATATATATATATATATATATGTATATATAGTGGAAATGGCCACTCACTTAGGCTTTTGCAGCACAGACTAATTAGGGTTTTCACTGGCTTCCTACTTACCCATGCATGCCTCTGCAGCTACCCTCCCTTGTCCTGTCTCTAACAATTGCTGAAAACACAAAGAGGATGAGGCAGATAAATAAGCCTCCTTGGGATCAATTGGAGAAGAAACTCCAAGGCTGGTGGCAAAGCTTCATAAGGATGATGCCGAAAGGGAACTGGGGTCTCCATGGTGATAAGAGTCTGAGGACCAATGGGAGCTGAAGGCAGAGCAGGACTTGTGCGGAGGACTCATGGGAGTTGGGAGTCATTTAACTATTTGTTTGCTTCATGAAAATTTAGACACCAGCTGTAACTGGATTGCACAGGATGTATAGATATTATCATTCTTGCTGACATATTCTGGAAGCTTTCAGCCCCACCAACACTGCCCCACCCAGGACTTCTGCAGCTGAGAGTTTCTGTGTCAGAAGGTTCTGATATTTGTACATAGGTTATACATATATGTGTACATATGTGCCTCAATGAACATTGCCTGTCACCTGATCATGGGTGTACATAGACTTCATAGAGCTCCACAGTCTTTTGTAAATATTGACACAAGTAAATAAGTATATAAATATATATTATTGAGGATTTATTTTAACATCATTCTGTGTGAAATGAAAAAATAAAATAAAATTTTTGGCAGACGCTGATGATTTCTGCCCTCTTTCTTGCCTGCTTGGGTTATTGTCCCTATAAAATGTAAGTGTGCTGGCTCAGTCCTCACTCCACTTTCTGCAGCCATGATTGACCAGTTAGAGACCAGAACAGGAGCAGTGCTCTGGGATGCCTCAAGGATCAGCTTGACCATGTGCCTGAGAGACCATGCAGACAAAGCTGAGCGTGTGGATGGGAGGGTGCGTGCGTGCGTGCGTGTGTGTGTGTGTGTGTGTGTGTGTGTGTGTGTATGTGTGTGTGTGTGTGTAGGAGTGAGACCTTCTCATGCATTGTATCAGCACTTCCTGTGTCTTCCTTGAAGCTCAGGAATGTGTGGGTAGGGGGGCCATGTATGAAAACCAAAGGCAGCCTGGGAGTTGTGTAATTCTAGCCACATCTACCTTTAAAACCCTCTTGTCCTCATGCTCCTCCTTCTGTTCATTAATGCTACTTCCAGTGCCCAGGGGTCTACACCAAGCAGGCTCTCAACTCTGAAATAAGAAGGTCTATCTTCTCCTAAGAAGGAGGCAGATTCTCCAGCTACCTCTCTCTCTCTCTCTCTCTCTCTCTCACACACACACACACACACACACACACACACACACAGAGCTAAGGAAGATCCATCTGATTTCCTTTGGGGACTAAACTCTGGCATTCAGATCTCTCAGAAGCAGCTATGATGTGAAACATGGCCAAGTGGTGTCCTTGCCCTCAGCCACCAGCAAGTCAGTCCTCCCCTGCCTGCCATCCATCCCTACCCATGCCTAAGTCTCTCATTCCAGATCTCCCATGTTGCCCACTCAGACTGCCATCCTCTGTCCCCAAGAAATTGAGCAAGCAATGCATCTTGTCCTCCCAACCAGAACTGACATTTAGAAGGGCACCTTTCTGAAGGGAGCAGGTACCCAAGTAAGGATAGAAAGGATTCTTTTAAAAAGCCATTTGGCACAACCCACTGCTGCAGGCACCTTCCAAGTGAGCATTTCTCCTACTGGGCCAGTGCCTGAAAGATCTCTCAATTTTGCCAAACAGCCCCAGGTTGCTGATGTAGTGATGGCCCTTGCCCCAGAGATGGAAAACAGTTTCAAGCCTGATATCTCCCGGAGAGATCTCCTTGATGGATTGAAGGATAAGAACTAGGATAGCTTTGTCTGCCCTTGACTGTCTATAGCTTGTTAGGGGAAAGCAAGAAGGAAAGGGTAGGGATGTGAAGAATCCATATTAAGGTCTTTATTATTTTCTCCACTTTGCAGAGGGAGAGCTCAGTTAGCTCAAGTGCAGATCTCCCGACCCCTCTTAGCACACTGGCCCTTTCTCTGCCTGGCCTGGAACACATCCTGTACTCTGTCTGCCATGAAGGCTGAACCCCTGCCTTGTTCACCAGCCAGGAGTACCCTGCTTCAGAGAGGCCTCCCTCCCCATGGGATGGAGGAGGCGGAAACGCTACCTAGCCCAGGAGCCAGTGTAGTGGGTAGGAGGGGTGTAACTAGATTGGCCTAAGAAATCAAAATAATCCTGAAGAAAGAGAGCAGGCCCAGTGCCAAAGGCCAGAGCCGAATCTCAGAGCAGTGGTTCTCCAGCTCCATGGCCCTGAGGGAAATCCCCACGCTGCCTTGGAGCCTCTGTCGCCTCACTGAGGGAACCCATAAGAGGAGTGGTGATCCTGCCTACCCTTGCTTATGAAGACTAAATGAGCAACTGATGCATAGTGGGCACACCATAAAAATACGTAACTGTATCTTGGTTCCTGGATTTCCATTTCCAAAAGATCTACACAGAGCAGGGTACTAGTAAGCCAAGATACAAAAGTTGAAGGATTTTCCAACCTTTTCTGGGACAAAGGGTGCAAAAGTTGACCCCAGAAGATCTAGAAACCTCTTAAACTTGTATATGACAAGCAGTAGCACAGTCATTTTTCTGTGGAAAGTGTTCACAGCCCCCAAAATTAAAACTATCTGCCAAATTCAGAGCCCTCATCTTCTCCCCAGAGTCTAAGAAGAAAGAAATGATTTGCCCAGTTATTTTCATTTATTCAAAAAATATTTGTACATCTGACGTTTAGGGTGCTCTTCCCTTGTGGTTCTTCTAGCAAGGAAGGGAAAAAAATAAAAATACAAATGAATTAACAGCTGGCGGAGCTAGACCCTGCTCCTGCTCCCAGGCTTCCTCTCCACTCATCAGCCCCTGTGCAGTAGCAGGCCCCAGAGTTAGGACTTGAAGTCTCCCCAGGCATATAGAGCACAGCACCAAGAGAAGATCCCATACTTTGGTGTAAAATTAATGATATTGAAATCATATGGAAATGAGGTGCTCTGCAACTTTTTGATCCAGTGGCAACCCTGATGATCTGACCCGTTTTGTTCCCAAGGCCACCTCTTCCTTCGAGTCCCCTCTCTTAGATCAGTAAACAGTGTACTAACAATCAACGGCTTATCTAGAAAAGATCAAGGTTCTTTGGCCTTGCAGCTATTCTAGCCTGAACACTAGCCAGGGCCATCAGCGCTGAACACTTTGTAGTGAGGCTAAGAGGAAAATCTCCCATCTGCACTGCTGCGTACATCAAGGAAAAGCTGCCTCCCTTTGGGTCTGCCATGAGGGGAAATTTACACTCTTTTTGGCTGATCATTTGGGCAGCCACCAACACCCATGTGAGAAGTAAAACTAGAGCCGTTCTGTTGCCATGACTTGTGGTGCCTTCACTTCCAGCCTAAACTCGGCATCATAAATGTCTTGTTAATCTCTGAATCCCCAGCATGCAGTACTATGCCAGGCACAATAAGTATACACTGCATAAATGAATATCTATATCATATCATCACAATGGTGGCAAAGCTCTCAATAGCATTGGACTCTGAAAACAGAAAGACGTTGTAGGACCCTTGCTTCTCTGGCCCTCGAATCTCCACTTCTGGGGTAAGACTGGCCTTGGGATGCATCTAGTATTAACCATTTGAATTAAACAGCTCATCAAATTGCCTCATACCTCCTAATGCCTGGCCCACAAATCACAGAGAATCTGTCTGCCAAGCCTGCCCAATCGACCCCAACCTTTTTATATGCCAAGGGACTAAAACTCCATAGAGCTCCAATAGACTTCCCAAATTCTTTTTTTCTCTTCTATATGCCTCATACTGGCCTTGAACTCAAAGCTGTCCTCTAGCCCTGGCTTCCCAAGTGCTAGGATTGTAGGTACTTTGGCAGGTTACTTTACCAAATTCTAAGGTTACGAGGATATGGTCCCATTAAAAAATGCTCCACCTTGGAGTCAGGGTTCGATTCCATTCCTATTGAGTAGAATTTTTGTGACCTTAAAAAAGGAAGAGTCAGTTTGAAGAGGACCAGGACCCTGCATGTGTCAAGGACTTAAATTAGGCCAGATGTTCTACAAGGTGTTTGGCATGCAGTATGTCCTTTACTTGTTGCAGCAATCCTGTGACATGAGTATTGTTCTCTACATTTTACAAATTAGGAAGCTGAATCTCAGTCTGTATGTAGCCCAGAATCACACAGCTACATACCCACCTGGCAAAGCCTTTGACAGACCAAAGCCCATTCTTTTTTCTTTTCTTTTTTTTTTTTTTTTTTTTTTTTTTTTTTTTTTTTTTTTTTTTTTTTTTTTTTCATTTTTGATACAGGGTTTTGCTACACATTTTTTTTAACTTTACATTTTTTTAAACTTTATTTATTTATGTGAGGGCTGGCTCAGCCTGCTCTGGGAGAGGGGCTGGCACAGCATGTGGTGCTGGATATTGAACCACAGGCCCTGAGGTTCCCTAAGCTTGCCTAAGTAAGCACTTTAGACCGCTGAGCTATCTTGCCAGCCTCTATTGCTACACAGTTCAGACTCTAGTGATCCTCCTGTCTCAGCCTCCCGAGCACTGGGATTACAGGCATACACCACCATGCCTAGTTCTGGGGCCAGCATGGCATGTGGTATCAGTGAGCAAACTTGGGACCTTGTACTTCCCAGGCAGGTGCTTATGCCACCAAGCTATCTCCCTAGCCCCAAAGTTCATTTTTAATGAATATTGTAATCAATAAATGTGAAATACCTTCTTTCCCCTGCGATTAAGGACACAGGGGCAAGTCTTGCCAGATGACAATAAGAAAACCCCATCTTCTATAAGGAACCTTAATATAGTCAAAACTGTCCACCTAAGCTAGGATGAAAATGATCGTGATACTGGCTCTCACCTCCATCTCTCTGAGCCCAGGGATACAGCACCAAAGTGCTAGGGAACAGGAAAAGGCATCAGCCTAGGGAAGGAACATCTCATTCCTTGCAGCCGAGGAAACCAGGCAGGCAGAGAGCTGGGGTAGAGAACGACTGTTTTCAGTTCACCTCGGTGATATTAAGTGAACAGTCTTCTGCCAGATGCTCATCAGGAAAACAAGGCCAGAACTGACAGTGTTTCTGCCAGAGCCCCACTTTAGCCCTCAGTCATCTAAGAGTCCAAGGGAGCAGGAGCAGGCACCTTGCCTCCACACGCCACAGCACAATCACCCAGGCCTGGCCTGTCCAGCCACCTTGTGTTTGGAAGAACCAGAACACCTAGCAATACTATCCCACCTCCCCAGTCCCTTCTCCACCAATGCCTGGAACCGCTTCTCACCCAAGAAGTTGTAAGCAGTCACGGTGGTTCAGCGGAGGTGCTCTCTCAAAGGTGGCTAAGACCACCATGGGAAAGATACACACACAAGCACACACCAATAAACACACACTCACAGTTCGAAAAACATTCACGAAGTCCTGGGTGACCTTAGGAAGCTATTCATGTCAGAAAATATGCTGAAAGAATCAACGATTTAAGTTCAACCAAGTCGTAAGGAATACTGACCATGTGCAGGCACTGGGCCAGGCAGTTTGCCTATGATACCTCATTTAACTCTTGCTATTCTATAAGACTGTTGTCACTATTCCAACTTTCAAATGTAGAATTTGAGGCTCAGGGAAGCAACGTAGTTGTCCACACACAGCTCAGCAGGAACAAACCTAAGAACCAGATCTAAGGCATCTTGAAACCATCAAAGCCCTTGACATGTCCTCATATGAAACCATAACTACCTTGCTGGAGTAAAAGCTCAGCTGAGAATGACATCCGGTGGCAGGGACCAAATCTGTGCTGCTAAACCTTGTGATGTTTGGGAGCCTCCTCCAGGAAAATCTGAGGATGAAGTATCTCAAGGAAAAGTCAGGAAGTCTAGGGAGCACAAGGTGCAATGGAACCGGATCACCCCCCTTGGATATTTTTGTCAATGGGACTCACAAGGCTGCAAGGTGTGAATGAGCAATTGCTATATTAAACGTTCCTGAAAAAGCTTTCCTCCTTGGGCCTCAGTTCCTGAGAAAGAGAAGAAAAAGTCTGGAAGGTTCCGAGTCCCTTCTCCAGCCCTCTGCATTCTACATTTTCATGACCTAGGAAATCAATCAGAGGGTTGCCTACACCACCACTCTCCCTCCTCCCTCTGGTAGCCAGACCCATCTTATTTATTACCATGGATGGGAGCAGGGAAAATTATTCCCACAGGACAGCCATGAAGATGAAATCAGATTGCAAGCTGCCTGAAAGAAAGCTGGCTTTCAGTAAGTGCTCAAGAAGCAGTGCCCGTTGTTTTAGTTGAGGAATCCCTCCAAACAGCAAGGATCACTTGCTCGCTCCTGGATCTGCCTTGAACCCAGCCAGAGTTTTCTGTCAAGGAAGCTGAGCTTAGTGAATCCCAACATCCTTACCCATCAAGCGGGGCAACACCATTCATTTGCCTGCGCTTGTAGCAGGGAGCTGACAGGGAAAGGACGTTTGGCAAGCGCTGCAGGTACCTGGTTCTCTTTTCTGCTCCTACGCTCACTGATCTACCTCGGGGACACCGGGGACACCGCTGGAGCCTCCAGAAGCGTGCTAGAACCCGGAAAGCATGGAAAAGGAAAAGGTGGAAGAACAAGTCAAACGCGCAAGGAGAAATAGGCATTGATTGATTAACTGATTCATTTCCTGGGGATCAAACCCAAGTATCCTGCATGCTGAGCAACGCTCCGCCACTGAGTTACATCCCAGCCCGTTTTTATTTTTTTATTTTTATTTATTTATTTATTTATTTATTTATTTATTTATTTTTGTCTTTTTGAGACAGGGTCTCGCTATGCAGTTGAGGCTGGTCCTGCGCTCACTTTTGTAGCCCAGGGTGGTCTCGAACTCGCACCAATCCTCCTGCCTCAGCCTCCCAAGTGCTGGGATTACAGGCGTGAGCCACCACGCCCGGCTCCCAGCCCGTTTTTAATTTTCGTTTTGAGCTGTGGGCCCGAAGCCCGCCAGGAAAGGCCTTGTTGGCGAGTTACCGCCCCTCGCCGGAGTTTGCCGATTCTGGCTGCACACCTCCTCGCCCTGAAGACTGTCGGGGAGACCAGCAGTCCTAGTTCTCCCTATCCCCAGACTTCCCGCCAGAATTTGGTGAGTCCAGCCCCGCCCTGCTTGCCCTGAAAACAACCAGAGAAACCTGGTTGGCTACCCGGCCCCTCCAGCCTTCCAGCAGAGTTCGCTGGTTCCTGCTGCCACTCGCTACCAACAGGGAGACTCCGCAGCCCTAGCTCCGCCCCGCAGCCTTCTCGCCGGAATTTGCATTTGCTGAGTGGGCCGCCAGGCCCTGGAGACCACCTGGGAGTCCTGACTGCCACAGCCACCTGCAGGAGCCATGCGGAGCACTACCCTGCCCCAGTCCACCGTCCAGGGAGCCTTGCACAGCTGCAGCCTACAGTCATCATCATCATCAGATCCTTCTCGGACTGCTGCTTGCCCGCTCTCCTTCCTGAGGTGGAAGCCACTCTGAACCCCACACAGCAGGAGCTTGGGCGAGCCTACCCTGCCCTCCCTCCCACACTTCAGAAGCTTTGCCGACCTGCACCCCGCCCATCCACCCTCACTGCAAAAAATGACAAAAGGAAGGAGCAAAACGCAGTCTCAGACCTCCAGCCCATCCGGAACAAGTCGAGGAGACTAGGTAGGTCAGAAGAACTTACAGGTCTCACACCTGAAATTTCTGCGATGATAGCAACTGAAGTTAAATTTTTATTTTGACAGCGTTACCGAAGTTGTCCAGGCTGGCCTCAAACCTGTAACCCTCAAACCTGTAACCTTAGCTTCTCAAGTGACTGGCATAAAAAGGCCTTTAAAAAATGATTGCAAGCCAGGCATGCCATCTCACCTGTAAGCCCAGCAATCAGGAGGCTGAGGCAGGATGATTACAGTACCTGAAAGGCCAGCCTGGGATACAGAGTGAGTTCAAGGCCAACTTGAATTACATAGCAAAACCCTGTCTCCAAAAAAGTGAAAATAAATAAATTGCAAAATGAGTGAATACTAAAAGGAAATTCTTTTTTGTTGTTCTGGGGTGTTTTTTTGTTTTGTTTTGTTTTGTTTTGTTTTGTTTTATTTATTACTTGTACTAAATAATACTGAGACAGTTTTAAAAAATGTTAATTAGGACAGCCACAATAATTGATGCCATATATATTGCTGTCTTCATAGCAATTGTTCAGAGTACAAGATGCAGACATGATAACTTTTCTAAACACCATTGGTACAAATATTTCTTCTCATTGAACTAAAGAACGTAGTTGTATACATAGAACAATATTCCATAATAGTAGTGGTTATCAGCAGAAATGGCAATGTTGGAAGCTGTTGACTTGAGCCTTTTACAGCTCAGCACACTAATCTGGTTTTATTTTTTATCCCTCAGGGTTAAACTTTTCTGCTGGGTGGTTAAGGCCAAGTTGAAGCAAGACCTATATAACAAAACATGTAATTTTTATATCTGACAAAGTCAGTCAAATCCCCTCAGGATTTACCTTGAAACCATGTACCGCGTTTTGGAGAACTTTTGTCAGTGTCAGCCATCTGGATGAGTCATGGCCACTGCTTGATCAATTTGATCTCTGTGAAAGCCTGAGAGAATGTTTTCTTTCTAGATGACTCTCCTTAGGCACACTGTACATCACTGATCCCTTTCCTCTGTGGCCCCATAATCTCCTTGAACAGAAAATTTGGAACACCACTGAGTTATAGGATGTTACAGTACAGGTTCTCTTATGTCCTGAGTTCTCACTGACCTTGAAGGGCTAGAGCCAAAATATTAGTTAACCTTGTAGCTCTTCTTTTTCTCTAATTTTTGGTCTGCAAACTTAGGTTCTTAACCCTCCAGGAGAGAAGCTTAGTGCTATTATTACTGTATAACATAGGTACTTGGACTTTTCATCAGTCTTTCTAAATATTAAATGCCTTAGACTTAATGTGGAACTGGTATTTTCCATGAATTATTGATATTCTAATAAATCTCTATAGAATATGATTTTAAAAATCACTTTCTTTTCACAGAGAAATTTACAAATCTAAGCATATACAAAATTATAACAGGTCAAACCTACGGCATTTTTCCTTGCCTTGTTTTCTGTTTAATTAACCTTTTTTGTTTTCTTTTAAAACATTCACTTGAGAGAGAGAGTATAGCAATAATTGAAATTACACTACAAGCAGCACATATCTAGAAGACCAGAAGAAATTCTTATATTACTTAGAAAACCAGGGGCTGGGGATAAGCTCAGCAACACAGTGCCTGCCTGGCAAGTGCAAGGTCCTGAGTTAGATTCCCGACAGCCCCTTCCCTCCCCCCCCACACACACACGCGCATGCACGCACATGCACGCACACACACACACACACACACACACACACACACACACACAGCCAGTCTCTCCCAGTCAATTCCTCCCCCAGTGCCACTTGAAGGGAACCTTCTAGTGAGTGCCCTATTCAGGTACCAGTTGTCAGGAACCAATCTGCTAGTTTGTCTCTGATGGGTTGTCTGGGAGGTGAGCAGGATAAAAGAAACAGGGTTAATTTAGAATATGGGGGCCAGAGGGCTCATGCCCATAGGAGGCAGAGAGCCCTGGGCACCTGGCTCACCTTGCTTTTACTCACTTAGACAGAGGCACTTAGACAGAAGGTTCACTGGCCTCCCCTTATGCACAGTCCAGCTGGATCTCAGCTGTGCTGACTTTTCTCTGGAGCTCTCAATACCCCATCACAGCAGCACTCTCCACTTTCCCTCTGTGCTCACAGAGGAAGTCAGTCAGGCCTCAATTCTCATTAGCTGGTCTCCCATATTACCTTGCGCACTTTGTGGTGGGTCCTATACAATTTACCTGGATTAATATTATCCTTATGGCTACGCTGTGTGGAAGGCATTCCTTATCTCCACAGTACACTTAGGGAGATCTGGGAACAGAGAGGCTTACACGTCAGCGTCAGGATCTGAGCTCCAGGCCCCATGGTGCTGACTGCCCTTCTTGTCCACAGAGCCTTACAAGGCATCTGTGTGACAACCGTCAATCAGGGCGAGCATTCTTAGCCTCCATTTACAGACCATGAGACCAAGCACGGAGATGATGATAACTTAGCAAGAGTGCACAGAGGAAAACAGCTCAGGCCTTCCTTTACCTGGTCCATGCTTCCTCCTAGAACTGCATCCCAAGGTTGAGCTGAGGAGTGGAGCGTTGAAGACAATAAAATCCTGGCTTGCCCCATCTGAAAACGACCTTAGAGATCAAGTAGACTGATTGTTTCACTTCATAAGGGAGAAAAGAGGGACAGCAGTTTGCTTAAGGGCATGCAGAAAATTGGCAGCTAGAATGCCAGCATACTTTCAAGCTGATGGCATCACATTCTTCAAAAAGTCAAGGACCATAGCATCTGGCAAAGGAGAAGTGCATGACATCAGACAGTATGAATTAAGTCTCTGTTGTGATCAGCATCTCATAAAACTTATAGCAAACACAAAAATTTGGAGACCTTCCTTGCCTGTCTAGGGATATATATCAGTAAGTGAAACCATGGATGTCCCTCCTCCATGGTGGAGGATGAGTCAAAAAGAAAATACTGTTTAGGAAAAAAGAGCAGGTTGAGGAAGTGAAGAGTGCTGGTAAGGGGTAACTTGGGGTGGGGGTTCTTAGATAAGGTGGTAGAGACCTCAGCAGAGACCTCTAGGAGTTTGGGGCAGCTGTGCAGACCTATGGAGGGAGAGTCTTTCAGACTCAAGAAGAGCGAGGCCAGAGGCTGAAGCAGGCAGAATGTGTGCATTTGCAGCCACTGTTGCTGGAGCAGAATGGACAAGGGGGGCGGCAAAAGAAAATAGACAGAAAGGTTGAGAAGGGGACCTTCACCTAGCTTACAGGCTATGGAAAGGACCCTGGGCCCTACTCCAGGTAAGGCAGGCAGCCATAGAGATCTCTCAGCACAACAAAGACTAGATTGTATATATCACCCCAGCTTCCTGGTACAGAATGGACTGTGGGTTACAGATGGAGAAAAGGATGAGAAGCTATTGCAGTCATGTAGGCAAGAAAGCACAGTGGCTTTGTTGGGGTGAAAAATTGGTTGGTGAGAAGTAGTTGGATGGGGGCTTGTCTTAGTTACTCTTCCTCCATCACTAGGACAAAATAGCCAACACACAGAATTAAGGAAAAGGTTTACTTAGCTCAGTTAGTGGAGGTTTCAGTCCATATGCAGCTGGCTCCAAGACAGTGTGGCCCATGGTACAAAGCAGCCATTCATGGCAGCAGCAAAGAGCAAAGGGAGAAGCAGCTGTGGCAACTAGCAAGCCTCTCTTCCCTCCTATCTTAATGCAGATTGCTCATCCCAGGACCAAGGTGCAGCACCCCCACCCACAATAATCAGTCACAAACTCCAGAAGCTGCCCCATGACTGCATGAGGCTTTGGGGGACAACTGGACACAAACTATAGCAGGATAAATACCAAAGGTAGAGCCAACAGGACTTGTTATGAGACTGCAGGAGCAGCTTAAGAAAAACAAAGGCGTTTGATCAACATAAGTACAGGATTTGGGCCTCAGCACCTGGCAAACAGTCACCCTTTTTCATGATGAAGAAATTCATGGAAGTACACAACCAAGAGCTCTCTTTCTCAAGATGTTTGTGTAAGGATTTTTATAGTCTAGCCTCTCTGTCATCCTAACTATAGACAACTGAGTGCTGCTGATGGGGCCTTTCTAGCCATCAAGTGAATCAAGAGCATCCCTCTCATAAGACCTCCACTCTCTTAACCCTGCCCCATAAATCTCTGTCTTCTCAAAGCAAAGCCTATCCCATCCTGAGAACCAAGGGCCAAAGCCAGAGTAGAGTTGGAGGCCAAACAGTCAGCCAGGCCTGGCTGTGACTTAATTATAGGATCAATCTGACCAGCTGCCCTGCCAACAGGAGTTTCCTGGGCCTTCACTTGGCCAGTCCGTACGTCGTAGTTCTGGTGCTTGTCAGAGGGAGTTAGGCTCACACACTGAGCCCTGGGTCCTATCCAGAAGGCCTAAGAGGCCTTGCCAGTGGCCACTTCGAGCCCAGGAAGATTCCTCTCTCCAGCTGATCGAAGCCATTGAACGTGGGCACTAAAGCTTGCTGGGATTTGACCATCTAAGGTTCCTGCAGAAGAAAAAGGACTATAAAGAGTAGACCTGGATTCTCAGAAGCTAACCAAGGTGCAGGATTGGGGTGGAGGAGCATTGAGTGCTGATCTACAAATTCAAGCAGACACTCACTTCCAGACTAGGGAAACACGGCAGACTAGGCAGGAAAAGCTGCATTTCTGAGTGCACAGTGTCACCCCAGGATGCCTGCCATGGTACAACATGACATATCCAATGCAGCTCAGGGACCTGGGAGGGTTGAGCCTGCAGTGCAGAGGTTCTGCATTTTCTCCAAGAATTTGTGGGAAGAGGAAGGCTGATGACTTCAGTCTGCATGATGAGGCACCTGCCCTGGGTTTCCCCTGAGATCCCCCTCACTGTCCTCCAAATGAGCTCACTGGGGCCTGGTGCATCTCCAGGGCTCTGAAATGGGGATGCACACAGACCATAAGCCCTTGCCCAGGCATGTGAGGTTTTCTAGCCACCACCTCCCCACCAGGCCCACACCACCTCTCCCAGAACACTCCCCCAAAGACAGAAAAACTGCAGGGAAGAGGAAACTGCTCTCCTAAGGTGATTGGAAAACAAAGCAAAGCAGGATAGGGCCAGAGGTCCCAATACTCCTTCCAAGGCATGCCCCTAATAACCTATCTCCCTTCCACTAGGCTCTGCCTTCTGAAAGTTCTGTCACCTCATAGTAGCCCTACAGCCTAGTGACCAGCTTTTTAGTGTTTCCACTCAGCTTACCAATGGAGAGAGCCAGGTACAGTGAGCTGCAACCACCCTGCCTTTCTGGTAGCAGTGGTCGTCTACTTGCTCCAAGATGTCCTTATGTTGTAGTTAGAATGTGCCAGAATCTTTCAAATATGCATCTTATTTGCACACAAAGTTCAATATCCATCCTAACTATAAGGGTAGATAGTTACTTGTATTATATCTTTTTCTAATCAACTGAGAAACCAAAGTTCAAAGAGCTTTCACACCTCCAGAAGATGTCGCACCCAGATTTAGGCCCAGATTCCGTGAACCATGTTTTCTCTGACACATCATATTCCTATGGATGGTTTCAGATGCCACGGTAGGTTAGTCCCAGATGACAAGACTCAGGTCTTCTTGAGAAAAATGAAAAGATTTGACTTAGACAAGGTGACTTCCTGTCAGCCCAAAATATAGATCCACAGAGAATTCTGTGAAAATCAACAAAGGTGTAGCATTTTCAGGGCATAGTTTATGGGGGATTCCTAAGGACCCTTACTCACATGGGCCCTTCCATGACCCTTTATTTTCTCATTCTCAACAAACATTCATTTTCTTGCCAAATGTTGTATTCTTACAAAATGTTTCATAAGAGCTACTGTAGCCCCAGCTACTCAGAAGGCCAAGGCAGGAGTCTCACTTGATCCCAGGAGTTTGAAATCAATCTGGGCAATATGGTGAGACCTCATATTTAAAAAAAAACATGTTTCTTAGCTCCTCCCAAAATATTTTTTAAAAAATATAAGTTTCAGGCCCACAAAACCAAGATCCACCTTGGAAAGTCACTTGGACCTGGATTTAAACTGATTTGAGCTGTGTGATACTGACACTATTGTTTAAGCTCTCTGAAACTGAGCCAACCAATCTGTGAAATGCATGAGGCTCAGGAAAGAAGACCATGGTATGAAGATCACCGACACAGAGTAGAGTCTTTGAGATTGCTAATCTCCCTCTATCTCATCCATTTCCACAGAGACGGGTTTTACTACAAACTCAAGTCTGGGTGTCTTCTGGGCTTCCTCCTGATTCTTCTGTCCTGGAACACTTGTCCACAAGAGTCACTCAGTCAGTCACCTTTGGAGAAGCAGATCTTGGTAGTGGGCTCCTGCCCTCACCTTGGGAGGGAAGGCCTAGGCTTAGTCCACAGCCAGGGGCTCTACTCTCTGGTCCCCAACACCTTCCCACTGACTATCAGAAAATGCGCAGCCTCTGTTCACATCTTTTCTGCAAGTTGGCAAGAGGGGAAATGGGGACCATCAGGCTCGGGAAAGCGGGCCATAGTTCCATCTTCCCTCCATGTTTGCAGTGGTCTCTCTGTCTTCTCCACTCTGCACTGTGGTGAGGAAATGGATAACTTGTATTCCTCTTTGGTGGATAACAGGAGCCTGGACATGTGGGCGCGTCCACACACACACACACACGTTCTCATCTAAGCAGACTCCACAGCATTCTGGCAGCCCAGCAGGCCCAGCCATCCTGGAGGCAGGAGCAGCCAGCTGGTGGGAACCCACCTCATGTGTTAGTCACTCTCTTGCCACTCAGACACAATATCCAGAACCCACAATTTAAAGAAGAGTTTTATGTTGGCTTCAAGTTTCATCCACAGTCAGGCAGCTCTAAGGCAAAAAATAGTGGAAGGATCTAGGCAGAGGAAAGCTGTGCTTGTCATGGCAGCCAGGAAGCAGAGAGGGAGGGAGGTAAGGAGCAGAAGATGTACCCTTCCAGGTGACACCCTCTCTACCTCCTGATGGCACAGTCGTCTGTGAACTCACTGATGGGTTAACCCACTGATGGGTACAGGGCCCAGTTACCTTCCAGAAGCCCAGTCTCTAACCACATGAGCTGCGGGTAAAATGTTCTAGACCTAAACCATAACACCCTCTGTGTTCCAACCCTTGCCATGGTCCCAAGCAGCAGGTCGTAAATCCAAGAGGGAATCCAGGACCCTAATTCTTGATCTAGCACCTGGATCTGCCCTACTGGACTTTGTAGTCTTCGAAATTATTCATAGAGGGACCTGATCAATCATGGAGCTTTGCAGTCAAAAGGAATGCAGGCCGCAGGCCTGGATCAGCAAATACAGTGATGAGAGCAGCCGTAGTAGATACCCTCAGAGTGCCAGGAACTACCCTGGATGCTTTGTGTGCACTGTTGACAACCCTCGCAACCACACTCTCTCGGGAGATGCTCCATTTCACTGGAGAAGAGCCCACAACAGCGAATGAGTGGCTCAAGGCGGGGAGACAGGAGGTGCTGAGCGGGAAGCGCTGCCAGTGTAACCTTTATGACAACATTCTTCTGCTCTCAGCTTTGATGTTGTCATCTCTGCCAGGTCTGCCTAAGCAGCTCCCCTCTCAGCAGGTCTCAATGTTCTTAGCCTCTGTGCTCTGAGCATTTATCACAATGCACAGTTTGCTTCCTGTATTTATTTGCCTTTTTATTTTCTGGCTCTCTCACCAAAGTATAAGCTCTCAGAGGACCAAAATGGTGCCCTTCTCAATTTGTGCAGAATCCCTAGAACAAAGCCTAGCAGACAGGAGTCACTTGCTGCATATTCACTGAATGAGCAGAGACTCAGCACTGATTAACAAGGTTCTGGCCAGAGAGCAGTGCCTCTGGCTGAGCTAGTGTGGCAAGGAAAGCATAGCTTTGCAAACGGCCTGATCTGTGGTCTAACCTCAAAGTGACTAGCTCTGTGGCCTTGGGCTAACTGTAGTCGTTGACTTTCCTGTTCATCCAATGAGACACTTTGTATTTGTTTTCAAAGACCATTGTGCTGATTTAATAAGACACAAGAGAAAGAGAACAGTCACCTGCAATGTATGCCAGGGTCTCCAGGCTTCTATACAGAAGCAGCTTCCTCCCCCTTCTCTGTCTGCTAGCAAAGGGTCTTAGATCTCCAGGCTGGGAGAACTCTGGGCCCCACTTGCATTACAGATGGTGGCTGCAGCCCTGCTCTGAGCCTGTCACGATGCCCTCACCCTGTGCATGCAGCAGTGGATTGCAATCTATGTAAATATGCCTGGCTGCCTCCTCAGCAGGAGAACAGCTATACTTAGTGCAATTTGCATGTATTTTGAGCTTACTTGTTCTAGGCAAAGAAACCAATTCATGAATTTAATAACATTCACAGATTCCCAGGATGTCAGTATTGGAAGAGACGTCAGACACCAGCTAGCCCAGCCCCTCACTTGCCAGGAGGATGGTTGCGGGGGCAGTGGTGGGTCCAAGGTCACGCAGCTGGGAGGGAACGGGGCTTACCTAGACCCTGAGCTTCTGGTTCCAAGTCCAGAGCTCTTTGCAGGGCTGTTCCTTTTTCACTCTGTCATCTTCCAGCACTCATTTAAGCAGGATATAAATTTTCAGCCTCAACCCCTCATGCTTCCTTAATTCAAAGGGAGAAATCTGGTTCTAAAGTGGCTGAAAGTTGAGACTGCTGGTGGGGTCTAGGGGCAAGCTAAAGAGTAGCCATGTGCAGAGGAGAAAGAGTCCAGTGAGGACCTAGTTCATGAATCCTTCCCTGCCCGAGCACCAAGTGACCCATACAATGAAATCTTGTAAGCATCCCCCCTCTTCCCTTAACAACCCATTAAGATGATGCATTAGGTCATCTAGGGATTTACCTAGGGCATATTTTTACCTTCAGTTGACAGCTTTTGCATCGGCCTGCCCAGAGAGCCTTCTCCCTTCTGGTAACTGTATACTTCTTTGCTTTATGGGAACAATCCTCCTCCATGGATTCCACAGCTGTCAATCAAAAGACCCTAAGGGTCTTGCCACTGGGTCCCAGATCCAATCTAGTCAGTTGCCCAGGAATAGTAAGGTGACCAAAATATCCCTGTTAGAGGAGAGAAATGCATGACAAGGGAGAGATCTTGTTGCTCTTTTCTCTGTGGGCTGATGCAAGCCCAGTGCTGATAGCAGCTGGCTTTCCTGCCACAAGGAGAAAGGCTGCTGGAGAAAGCTGTCAGCACAGTGGAAGAGAGCCCGAGACCGAGATGCAGAGACAGTACGCCGAGACCATCATCGATGCACCACCTGGGCCCAGCAGCTCCCACTGCCCACCTAGACTCCTCTGGGCTTTCCTATTTTCTTGAGTTGGTTTGATTGGATTTCTTTACTTGAAATTTAGCTCCACCTGACTGAGGTGCTCATCTACATCACCTTTGAGGGAATAACTCCTTGAAGAGACTCCCTGCCATACAAGCACGCACTTCTTTGCAGGAAGAACAAAGAAGCATAACTGGGCCTCCTAAGTCCGTGAAGGTTTCCTTGATGCCATCAAATGTGCCAGGTGGTAAACACTTAATCACTGTTATGCCAAAGATTTTCCGGAGAGTATTATTACTGTTACTATTATTGCTAGCTTCAGTGTAGTGATTAGAAAGCAAAGCTCCTAGCGGTCCAGTATCTTCACCAAGGCCACAAGTTGTAACTACAGGTGGGAGACGTTCTAGGTCTAGACATATTGCCTCCAAATGCACTAGCAAAATATAAAATAGTGATATCTGTGACTACAATGATTAAGCATTTATTGTGTGCCAGACACTGCGCTGAGCACTTCTCTGTCAACTACTCCTCCCAACAACCTCAGCAGTTGACAGTAGAGGAAACTGAGGCTCAGGGTATTGAGATAACTCACCAGCCAATTGTGGAGGGTGGAGAAGACATCGCCTCTGCACTTCAACCTCTAATTTCTCGATTCTTGGGGTGACTCTAAGTCCTTACTGCTCAGACTTGGCCTGAACTTACTGACTGAACCCCAGTTTCCTCTTCTCTCTGTTTTTACCACTCTGGAATAAAGAGAGGCCTATCACCTTAGTATTGGAACCAATATCTCAGTTGAAGAGTAGAGCCTGGAAGATTCCAGTGGAAGATTAGAGCAGACCTATCTGTCTCCTGAGGCTAAGCCATTACCCTACTGCTGTAGGCAACCAAATTAGATAGAAATATTATAGGCTATCAAATAGGGCCAGGCCCTGGAGAGGACAATACAGAAAAAAACTGGACTATACAGCTTTGCAAAAGACAGGGACCCCAGTTGTGGGCCAGACCTTGAAACACAAGAATAAAAAAATATATGCACCTACTTCCTTCAAGTTAAGTATCAGGAACTGATATTCTAAATGCGTATCAATCACCCTAAAAGAGCTTAAATGAGTCAAGAACTCAATCCCAATAGGAAAACCCTTATTCCATATTCATATCCGCTTGCTACATGACTTGCTTCCCAATTTGTTCCCGATTTAATCAATTTTACCTGAACAGTGGTGCTTGTAATCTCATTGGTCGACCATGACTTTGTCCCACCTCATGACCACCTAAGCAAGTTCCCCTAGTTTCACCTTAGGTCCGACTTATCACATGGTTTTGCCCTATAAGATCCCTAAAAAAGACAATTTCCCAGACAACCCACTAGGGTTTCCCTTCTGTTCCTGTCTTGGACTGAAGCTTTCTTTCCCAATAAATATTCTATTCTAATCCTCTGTCTAGTTCCTAAAGTTCCTTCTTTGGTTTTAGAGAACACGAACTTGTCCAAGTATCTTTTCATGCTGGGAGATCAGTTTTTCTCCCTGCATCACTATCCTCAGGACTGGATCTCCACCTTCAGGACTAAAGCTCCAGGATCAATGCTGCTTCTGAGACTCATCTGCCCTGAATCTTTGTTCTCAGTGAAGGATTAACAAAAACTGAACAGAGAGGGTAGAATCTTGCCTGGGGCTGACACAGAGGTGAGCCAGGGGTGGCCTCAAGGGTCCTCATCCCTCCAGACCTCCTTATTCTGCCTCACCCTTCTGGGAGACCTACCTGGAGGCACAAGGGCTGCCAGTCCCCAGGGGTGCAAGCCTTAGCTGGACTGCATGTATTTACAGAATGAAAACAGTGCTGCCTGGAACAGTGGCAAGTTGCCTACCTTCCAGGAATAGCTTGCTGACCTAGGCCAGAGTCCCCTTATTTGGCAGAGGGAAGAAAACCTTCACACAGAGCAGCAGAATGGTCCAGAAGTGCCATCCTGTGTCAGGGTCCCCTCGCCTCAGATTCTAAGCCCCACTCTCCCAGGACGGACACTCCCTGTCCCCTAGATATCCCTCAGGGTGATAGTCAATGAAAACACTTACTCTAACCTTACAGTGCCCTCCCTTGGGATGCCAAGGAGAGACTCGAGCTCTCTCCTGCCCAGCAGGACTCTGGTCTTTGGTCACCTCACCAGTCAGACAGCTTATCAGGCTGGGACTGGCCTCAAAATGTCAAGCAGCCTTGGAAGGAGACATCAAGGACAGGAGGCACAGATGGCTGCATCAGGACTGCATGGATGAGAGTCTTTCCCGGTGGATACCAGGGTCATCCTGCGCAATCCTCAGCCTCTATTTCTGCCATGGATGAGGCCTTTAAACTCTGTTTTGTGAAGCACCAAAGGAAAAACAATTCCATAGGTTCTCTCGCCCCCCCTCCCCGCAAGAGTCTACTATCCTTCAGCCTCATAAGAGTCTGCCTTTGACTAAATGTCAGCCTTCCTGCCTCCTTCCTTTTGTCCACCTCTGTGCAACAGGTCTTGAGCCCTGGTAATGGAAGGCAACGGTGGAAGTAGAATGAGGACCAAGATTAACACCCAGCCTGAATGCTGGCCAGTAGTTTCAACAGAGTGTGACCTTGAGCAGATCATTTACCCTCTCTGAGCTTGGGTTCCCTCATCCATTTAAAAGAGCCCCCGCTTGAGAAGTGCATGTAAAGGTCAGAAAAAAATCATTAGTAAATACTATATATATATATGCTTATACTCTTTATAAAATCTGACTCTTCCAAAATTCCAGGTTTTCACTTCACCAGATCCCACACCTACTGTCTCTTCCCTAGATACTTCCCCCTACCTCTTCTTAGGCCTAGTCCCAACCCTCACATACTAAAGCTTCCTGAAGACAGTGTCACAGTCCCAGAGCCATAGCCACTTGCCAGCCTGCCATGGTGGACCACACCTATAATCTAGGAGACTGAGCCAAGAAAATTACAGGTTCAAACTCAGCCTGGCAACTTGGAGATTTAGTGAGACGCTGTCTCAAAATAGAGAGCCAGGAATGTAGCCCACTGCAGGTGTCCTGGGCCCAGTACTCAGTGATGTGTAAGGAAAAGAAAAGAAGAAAAATCTCAAAATTCAACATTACATCTTGAGGTCTGTCCGTCCCGATGGGGCCTCTACCCTGGCTGCTCATCATTGGAAATGCCTCATAGAATAACACTGGTTTTGCCTCACATCTGTTTCTCTAGCCTGTTGATAAGGCACTACAAGACAACAAAAACTATGAAAGACCAAGTAATTTTTCTTTTAACTTTAGATAATTGCAAATCCTAGAGGCCTGTACTATGAATACATTAGAAAGTGAAAGAGCTTAATGCATGCTTAGAGAAGGTATGGGCAAGGCAGATCATCTACCATAAATGCAAGGCTCCAGAAAGGTATTACTGCATGAAGCTGGGTATAAGACAGCTGTGATTGTCCGTAATTCAAGCGGAGATAGGAGAATTGTGGCAAGACAGATGGGATGGCTAGATTAAGCTTCAGTTCTTTGAAAAAGCACTACCCTGAAGACAGCTTCATTAAAGTCAGTTTTACTAAAAAGAAAAAAAAAAAAATTAAGGAAATGAACCACCCCCTCCCAAATAGGCAAAATCATTTGACACCTTGCTTAAAAAGATATAGGGCTGGAAAAGAAATATGTGAAAAAGTGTTCAACTAATTGATTTATTAAAGAACTGATCATTAAAAACACAATGAGCTCCTGCTAACACCTATTAGAATGGCAAAACTCCTGACAGCAGCAAATGCTAGTGCGGAGGTGAAGTAAAGAACCCTCATACCTCGCTGGCTTCAGATTGCTCCAGCCACTTTGGAAAATGGTTCGGCAGGTTCCTAGAAACCAAATGGCAATGTATACATAACTTAATTATCCCTCTCTTAGACATTTACCCAAGAGAAATGAAAACAAATGCTTACATAAAACCACTGCGCAAATGTTCATAGTAACTTTATTCATAATCACTAAAAAACTGAGAACAGCTTCAATGTCCTTAAAGCAGTTAGTGAATAAACATAATTTCATTCAGCAATAAAATGAAAAAGCCATGCAAACAATGACATCCATGTGTCTCAAATCATCTTGCTAAACAAAAGAAAGTGAATCCCAAAAGCCATAAAATATACTGCCTGGCACTGTCCAGGAGTCAGCCAAATGTACTTATTTCTATACATTTCTGGAAAAATGCAAAACTACCGGGTTGGAGGACAGGTCAGTGTTGTGCAGGGATTGGAGCCAGAAGAGGTAACATGAACAAGTGGCTCCAGCAGGTACATGAAGGAATCACTAGAGGCAATAGGACAGCTCATTGACTCAGTGGCTGTAGTGGCTGTCTAAATCTGTGTCTGCCAAAATTCACAGCAAAAAAGTAGCTTTGACTGAGAGTACCTTAAGGGACACCACGATGACGAAGGCCTGGATAGACTCAGTGCCAGAAATGTGAAGTGCCAGACTCTGGAATACATGTGTTTTGAAGCTAAGACCATTTTCACTAAAGAACTAAAAGGAATGCATGTGAAAGAAAGGCTGGCTTGAAAGGCCCGGCCCAGACGCTTGGGCCAACTCACTGTATTATAGGAAAAGCCAGCAGAGTAATAGTTGAGGAGAATTCAGATTTCTGTCATGTTGCTGTTATACAAACCCAGGCTTCTCCCTTGCAGCAACTCCATCACAGGAAGAGGAAAATGATGTTCACAACGCACTGAGAGGAGGGCTGTGCAGTGCTAGTGGGCAGACAGCACCGCCCGCGCAAACTCAGGAATCTTTTTTAAAAAATAATAAATGTAGCTAGGGACCAGAAATTCACACAAGCGGTTAAAACCCTAACAACTAACAGTAAGCAGCTCGTAGTACTCCACACTGCATAGAAATTACAGCTATAGAACAGAAACTAAATGCTATTAAATTAAGTAAACGTGAAAATAGTGCATTTAATAAATGTCTTAGGTTGTAGAAGGGGAGAAAAGAACGGTATGCTAATTTTCACTAATTTCATTATGCTAATTTCACTAGAGAGAGTCTGAGTTGGAATTTTGCTTACAACTTATTTTATTCTCTTAATTTTTATGTTTTCTTTTAACTTGAAGGCTATTTTAGAAAGTAATTTATTTCTTGGGTAAAACCCTTATCTGATGTTTAAAGATCCCTTCTGTCAAGCCTTGAGCCTCTTATTGTCCTTTTAAAATTCCATTTAAATTAAATTTTATAGAAAATGCCACATATAGCTTTATTCTACTGAGAAACATCACCTTCCTATTCCTCCATGTACCCATGTAGCTAGCTCCTCTCTATGAATATCTGTATAGAGGGAGACACACTCCAAATGCAAAACGTAGATTTTTAAGGGTAATTCTTTAGGAGGTGTTATGAATGGTAAATTTTTTTTCTCTAAAAAGTATTTTCTTTTACAGCCATTTATAAACAAAAAATATCATTGATCTGAGTAGCATGTACAAATTCTCCTGAGTGAGTTAAGAATATGTGTGAAGTTGCCAGGAGAAAATAAACGGAGCAGCCTCCCTGGACATTAGCACAAGCTCCATATGGGAAAGCCAGGCCTTGGAGCCATGAGTGAGTCCTGCAGAACCTGGAGCTGCCCGTGCTCAGGGAATCTGGTAGTGAGTACTGCTGCGAGGTGGAGACTCGCCTAGAGCCATGGCAGTGTGTAATGGAAGGCAGGGGAACCAACGGAGGATGTTTGATTGTCTGTTTCTAAACTCACCATGGACAGTCTCCACTTCCTGTCCTCAGCTACAATATACTGAGCCTTTAGAAGAACAGGAAACTGGAAAACGAGTGTGGTCTCTGAAAACAGTTCCACCCAATCAGCAAGGTTCTTCATCGTAGGCCAGAAGAATCAGGAGGTCCTGACACCAGGAGGACACTTGCAGTGCCCCTCAGGAGGTCTAGTGGCTCACTAGGAAGAGGCTCCAGGCAGGCAGGATTGAGAAGGCTGCTTTAGGCCAGGGTACAGCCCTGGCCTGATCAGCAGTTCCCTGCTTGGATGAGGGAATACACAGCACACCGATCAAACCAGAGACGGCATTAGGCAAAAAGATGTCAGAGCCCCTTTTTAAAAATCCAATAGACTAAAATGGTGGGCTACAAAGCTACAAAGTAAGCTAAATAACTTCAAAGTGGGACCTACCTAGCTCAGGAGCACTTCTTCAGGCAATGACATCAGAGGTTGATTTGTCTCCTAACAATCGATTGTGTGACATTGCTCAAAAAACATTACTTGCAGATTCCCAAACACACTGTCCTCACTTGGGCATTCAAGAACATGCTGTTCTTCTGCCTGGATGGCACCTGTCACATTCTTTATCAAGACACACCTTCCTCAAGGCTCATGTGTCAGTCAACAACCCCAGAAGAGCCCCTACTTCTACTCTTCCTCGTAGCTAAACCATTACTCTACACCTGCCATAATTGAGCAACGTTCTTTACTTATATTTGCAATCAAGCCCTAATATTCTTGGTCCTGTATATTCCTATCACAGAATACTGCACCTATACATAATGATGAGGGAATAAATGCCTGATGATTGAGTGAATGGAAGAATGAATAAGATGCAGTACATTCTTCAGCTGGAACAACAAGGCCTTGGGACAAATGGCTTGAGTTCTGTGACCGCAGCCTCCCTGGCTCACAATCTCCCAGTATTTACAAGCCTGAGCACTAATTCTAAACTTCGAGAAAAAGCCATGGATGATCCATGCTTGGGAGTTCTCTAAGCAGAGCTGAAGTTCCTAAGCTCAGTTTTCTCACAGGTAAAATGAATGAACTGGTTCTCTAGGGACAGTTTCTTGGGTAGACAGAGTAACTGCAAGCCTACATTTTGCATAGTTGCCATCAGAAAACACACTGGCCTCTTTTCCACTTAGTGCTTTGCATGTACATACGTGTTCCCGCTTGCATAGTTTGCATATTTGTCATTTTTAGTAGTTATAGCATATTTGGGATGTAAATACAACATGAGTTTGAAGCCAAACCCGAATGTCTGGGCATTTGAGTTGCTTCCAATTTTTATAAATAGCATTTCTAAAAGCAAGTAAATACAAATTTCTCTCTCTCTCTCTCTCTCTCTCTCTCTCTCTCTCTCTCTCTCTCTCTCTCTCTCTCTCTCTCTCTCTCTCTCTCTCTCTTTGGGGCAATTTCCTTAGAATATATTCTCAGAAGTGGAAGTAGAAGGTCAAAGCATAGGAATAATTGTATAGCTTTTAAATATTACTGGATTGTTCTCTTGAAAAACTGAATCAATTCATGAAGCCCTGGGCAATGTACGTATTCAACTGCTTCTAAAGATCTGAAATAATTATTTTTATCTAGCATAATATCTTTAAGTTGAAAATAGCTTAGCAGTTTGGCAGTGAGGGGGTAAGTGTTTAAAGCATGGTAAAACTGTGGCCTTTTTATAATTGGTCAGTAAATCTCCTGATCTGACTCATGGTCAGTTCTCTGTCCCCCAACTCAGCCACTCTGGACCACACAAGGAATCTTAAGTGGTGGATCTCCCTGAGGGCTGAAGACCTTTGTCCCAGATCTGCACACAGAGCCAGACAGGACAGACAGAGGTCCTGGCACCTCTCTCCATGATGCACATCTCTGTGGCCCTCTTGTTTTTACCTGAAAGCCAAGGGCAGTAACCTCAAATTGCCTCCAAGGGTTGAGAGAGGATACCATAAACGAAATCTAATGCAGGAAGGTTTTCATGAAGCTGCTCTCCAAATTAGGTGCTATATTGTTTCTTGGGAAAAGTTGGCTGTGCAGAGCCCCTAATCAACACTAACAAGCCTGTGAAATCTCAGCCATCCGCAGAAATGAAAAGCAACTGTGAACCCCTACCACATGACTGGGAAGGAGGAATCCAATCTGTATCCAGCCTTCCCACCCCTAAACATCACAGTCATACCAGTACCTATTTATTCAGCAAATGTTGAGAAAGAACTTGCTATGCCTTGGGCACTTTCCCAAGTATTCAAGCAAATCAACCCATTTAATCATCCTAACAGTGCCGTGAGATAAGGAAGGTCCTCACTGTGCAGCTGAGGAAACACACCACAGAGGTGGAACACTCCTCAGAGAAGACAATACTCCCGCATCCCAGTGTGCAGTGCTTGGGTGAGGTAGAAACCTGACCTCTCACTCCTAAGCAGTGCTCTAGCTCGAGTCTCACCATGGCCCCTCCACCACCCATAGGTCCCTGAGGGGACTGAGAAGCTAATTCTCCAGGCTTCCGTAGATGACCCTTAAGGCCTCCAGTCAGAAGGACCCAAGCAGAGAACTGAACAGTCTTGAGGCTGGTGGAAAATCAGACTGGACAGCGCTGAAAAATTCAAACGGGGACTAGAGCTTTCTGGAGAAACACCACACTCATCACCAGCTCTGACCAACAGACCTGTTTCTTTCAGGTTATTTTTGTCCAGAGCAGCCTAGGACTTGACAAGAGAGACAGTTAAATCATATCCCTCTTAAAGAATCTAATACAGAGGGACAGAAGAGGGAGGATTCTCCAAGGCCCATTTCATCGACCCAGGAGAGGCACTTTCCACCAGGACTGGAGCCAGGTCGAGCCCTCCCACCCTGCTCCCATCCTGCCACCTCGCCCTCCCCCAGCCTTCTCGTGGTTGGCTCTCCCTGCATGAGGACCCCACCTGACCCCTGCTGAGGAGCATTCTGTTGCTTCTCCTTCCTCCACCTCTGCTGATGTGCACCTTCCTGGAGCTTCTGTGGTTATGAATAAATGATGTCTGGATTGATTAGAGGAATGGCTTTTCCTCCAGCAACAACACTGACCTCTTATTTCTGAAATCTTGCTGCCTGAGAGCATCACTCAAATTTCACTTTCAATTGGGACATTAGTGAAGAGTCCTCACCTGGGAACTCAAGATCAGTAAGTGTAGAGTCAAGAAATGAGGCTGGAGTCTCAGTTAGGCCTTGGACCCTCAGTGTCCTTGACAAGACCAATCAGCTTGGTGAGCTGCATTGTACTCCAAGAAAGGGCGCAATACTTGCTACCTTCCTTAAGGTTTTGGAAGTAGTGAATGCCACAACTGCAAAAAGACAGCAAAACACTCATGCCCTGCAGAAAAGCTGTACACTGTAGCTCAGCAGCTCAGCGATTGGAGGAGAATCTGTCTAATTGCTCTGAGTTTGATTTCTACCTCCATATTAGGGAGACTCATACCTGCCCTCACCCATATCCCCAAACACTGTTTTGGATGCAAAATAACATACATAGCTTTTTTTCTTCCAGCGCTGGGCACTGGCCTTTTGAGCTCTTCACCCCACCACTCCAGCTCCCGCAGATAGCTGAGGCCATGGGCTTTGGAGACCTGAAAAGCCCCACTGTCCTGCAGGTGTTTAATGATTATGTGGCCAACAAGAGCCACACTGAGGGGTTTGTGCCTTCACAGGTGGATGCGGTAGAGTTTGAAGTGGTCTCCTGCCCCCCACCTGCCAGCTAGTGCCATGTGCTACATTGGTATAATCACATCAAGTCTTACAAAAAGGAAAAGGCCAACTTGCCCCAAGTGAATAAAGCTTTAGGCAAGTATGGCCCTGCCAATGTGGAAGACACTACCGGAGGTGCAGCTCCAGACAATAAAGATGATGATGATATCGATCTCTTTGGTTCTGATGATAAAGAGGAAAATAAAGAAGCAAAGAGGCTAAGGGAAGAACGGCTTGCACCATAAGAATTCAAGAAAGCCAAAAACCCTGTGCTTGTTGCCAAGTCTTCCATCTTGCTAGATGTGAAACCTTGGGATGATGAAACAGATATGGTGAAATTGGAGGAGTGCATCCGAAGCATTCAAGCAGACAGCTTGGTCTGGGGCTGCTCTAAACTAGTTCCAGTGGGCTATGGAATTAAACAGCTGCAAATACAGTGTGTGGTTGAAGATGATAAAGTTGAAACAGATATGCTAGAAGAGCAGATCACTGCATTTGAGGACTATGTGCAGTCCATGGATGTGGTCACTTTTAACAAGATCTAAAATACATCCCAGATCATTGCACTCCAATAAAAGCTTGAAGGACAAAATCAATTAAATTAAGTTAAAAAGATAACATACATACATTCAAAGACACTTTATACAATAAAATGCCCTTCCCCTCTGATAGTACTAGTGATTTTAAATAATCCTTGGGAAAGTTTTGAGTGAAAAATTCAGAATACAAAATGAAAAACACACAGACGAGACTAAATGGAAAGATGGCCAAATGGTAATAGTGGATATCTTAGATAAGTAGGAGTCCTCATCATCAGCTTTATGAACTTTTTTTTTTTACAATGACCATGTATTAATAACTAACAGAAGGGAAGAAATAATGTTTTTAAAGTTGTTTAGCAGCCTTATTCTCCAGTTGTTCAGACAGATGCACTATGACAGCCACAGTGATATTGCGAAATGGGACTGTACACAGCACAGAAGGTCACAGGGGACCTGCTAGGGAGGGGAGGTTGCCAAGCAGACAGCCAGCGTGGAGCAATAGAAATACACACCTGTGAGTATGCACCCCTTACAAGGCAGCAGAGACAGAAGAGATCTCAGAAATTCCTCGCTACCCCTATCATTTCTTTCCCCCCTCCCAGGTCAGAATTCTGAAGTGAAGGTAGGCAGTGTCTTGTCTGAAATCCTCAGGCTCTCATTCTCTGCTTCCAGCCCTTGTGTCCTTTCTGAGGACTATGGCCTGTTTACCTTGCAGGCCGGTGTCCATTGCCTGATATTCACCCCTACTTCTCAGTTCTCTGCCCATCCAGTCCTCTAGAGAATGAATCGCTAACAGGAATTTGGGTATCACAAAAATCAGGCTGTACATCTGTCGTTTCCTTGTTCAAAAGATAAAGCTAATGCAGGCAAAATTGCTGTGTAAGAAAAAATTGTACAGTTTAGAGATCTTAGAAAGCCAAACGTTGGCCGGGCGTGGTGGCACACGCCTGTAATCCCAGCACTCGGGAGGCTGAGGCAGGAGGATCGGTGCGAGTTCGAGACCAGCCTGGGCTACAAAAGTGAGCTCAAGGCCAGCCTGAACTGCATAGCGAGACCCTGTCTCAAAAAAGACAAAAAAAGAAAAAAAAAAAAAAAGAAAAAAAGAAAGCCAAACGTTACAGCTCCATTTTAAAGAGGGAAATACTGAAAAACAGGAACATCAACATAGACAGGCATTACACAGCCAATCTGTATACTTGCCCTTCCTCAGTTCTTTTTTTCCATTAGACTGAGTAGCCCTCAAAACTACATGAGTCTGCCCAGGAATGTAGCTGGGCAACACAATGTGTACCAGGCAAGCATGAGGCCCTGAGCTCAATTTCTGGTAAAAAAAAAATAAGTAAATAAAATGAGTTAAAAGAAATAACAGTGATCATCAGTATTGTAATTTAATAGAGAATTATTACAGAAGGAATTTCTAAAACACTTCGAGCATGTATAATACTCAACCACTTTATGTCTTAATATATGCTATGGTTTAAGTGTAAAATGATACCCAAAAGCCTCATCTGTCTAGCAGAGGAGCTTTTGGAAACTGATTAAACTGTGAGGTCTTATAGCTGACTTGCTTTTAGGAGAGCAAGTCATTTAAAGGTCATAGAGTATGGTATGAAAGGATACACCTCCCTCCCCAGCTCTTCCCTTCCCTTTCTGCTTCCTGGCCATAATGACATGAGAAGCTTGTTCCTCCACCCAGACCCTTTTGCCATGTTCTCTATGTATTGTAAATGTGACCCAAAATTTGCCTCTCTTCTTTAAGGGTATTGAGTAATCAGCAATAAGGAAGTGTCTAAGACAGATTTTAGTACCAGGAATAGGGTCTTGGCTGTGATTACCTGACCATGTGGTTTAGAAATCTTTGGAACTTGTTTGTGGGAGGGGCTTAGAAAGATTTGGATTATAGAAGCCCTGAATGCTATAGGCTAATTTTGATGACTTCTAGCTCAGAAGTCTAGAATGTTTATTAAAAAAGCAGTCAGTAAAGAAAAGTTTAAGAGGTTTCAATTGGGAACAAGGATTCCATTGGCATTTGGGCTCTAGGTCCTGTGCATTAAGCACTGCCACTTTCCCTACATTTTGTTCATATACTTAGCATTTTCTGGAGACTGAGATGAAAGGTGTTTTATTAATTAACCTAATGGAGGAGCCTTAAGACACCCAGTGTTCAAGAGGTGCCATGAATATTATTGGTCATTTTTAGCTAAGTTTATACTGATAATGAGAAGCAAACTATTTGAAAAGTTTTCAGTTTCACCACCAAAGGAAGCACCTGTAAAGTTGGACCAGAGAAAGCACAACTGCTGAAAAGATTAGCGCTAAAAATAAGGCTATCCTTTTGCATCAGAACAATATGGAAGAGCCGGGCATGGTGGCGCACTCCCGTAATCCTTGCACTCGAGAGGCTGAGGCAGGCGGATTGGTGCAAGTTCGAGACCAACTTGGGCTACAAAAGTGAGCTCAAGTCCAGCCTGAACTGCATAGTGAGACCCTGTCTCAAAATGACAAAAAAAAAAAAAAAAGAACAATATGAAAGATACTTTGAGGGCAGCTCAAAAATCCCATAAGGCTCCACCCCTTAGCAGGCTCAGGAGAACGAATGTAGAAAGCTTTCATTTGAGATGAGAGCATCCAAGAAGAACCACTTCTTTGGCAAGTTAGTTCCTTGGGATTCATTTTGCAGAATTCTGACATACCCAGAGGCCTCTGCATGATCTGAAGAGGCCTCCCTACTGTTCAAGCTGGTAATAGATATCGGTATTATCCACCTGATGCTGGTGTTACAGACATGAAAGCTCTAAGAGTCGCGGGATCAAGGAGGCTTCCACCTCTGGTTAGAGCAGGTCACTGGGGGTGTGGCCTGAACGTGCACATCTCCTTGCCCAGCTTTTTCTTCTCTCTCTCTCCGCTTCATGGCCACTGACATGAGCAGCTTTTCCTTCACTCTGGACTTTACACCATGTTCCTGCTTTGTGGCTAGCTGACCACAGACTGTAACTATCAGCCAAAATAAACCCTTCCTCCTTGCACCTGTGCATGTGAGCCATTTTGTCCCAGCAATGACAAAGTGCAAATGATGTACAAACGTGCCTACAAAGCAATTTTTCACAATATGATGCAATTTTTAAAGGTATAAAGAATACAAAGATATATAAGAAAAAAATGCAAGTAGTCAAAAAATATATATTAATACGTGCTTAACATAAAATAGTCAGTTCACCCACTGTAGGACTGAGCAGAGAATCTGAAGGAGCTTTCATTCCTTACATAGATATCTCTGTGTCATTCAAAATATTATTACAAACATTTCAAAAATTTAAAAAATTAGACCTCTAAAATATAAAAATATCTTATTACATGATTTCAAAGGTAAATGTGTCTTTGATGTTTATAATTATCTCTAGCTGTATCTACCTCTGTCCACAGCCATCACTAATATGTTCCAACGACAAAAAATTGACTCACGCCAATGACCAGAATTAATCCTAGACATTTCCAAAAGCTAAAAAGGAAAAATACAATTTTATTTTTTATTTACTTTTATTACTTTTAATAAGAAATAACATTAAGACAGTTTCAAAACATGTTAGTAGGACAGCCACAATAATTAATACAATGCATATTGTCTTCATAGTAGTTGTTCAGAGTACAAGATGCAGACATGATAACTTTTCTAAACACTATTTGTACAAATATTTCTTCTCATTGAAATAAGAGAAAGTAGTTGCATACATAGAACAATATTCCATAATAATAGTGAGTTATTGACAGAACTGGCAATATCAGAAACTGCTGACTTGAGCCTTTTACAGCTCAGCATACTAATCTAGCTTTACATTTTATACCTCGTGGCTAAACTTTTCTGCTGGATGGTTAAGTCCAAGTTAAAGCAAGACCTATATAGCAAAACATGTAAATTTTTGTATCTGACAAGGCCAGTCAGTTCACCTCAGGATTTACCTTGAAACCATGTACAGCATTTTATAGAACTTTTGTCAGTGTCAGTCATCTGGATGAATCACGACCATTGCTTGACCAGTTTGCTCTCTGTGAAAGCCTGAGAGAATGTTTTCTCTCTAGGTGACTCTCCTTAGGCACACTATACATCATTAATCCCTTTCCTCTGTGGCCTCATAATCTCCCTGAACAGAAAATTTGGGAAACCACTGAGTTATAGGATATTACAATACAGGTTCTCTTATAGGAAAAACAATTTTAAAATACCACATAAATAATAGGTTTCAAAGGCATTGCAGCAGAGAAACAGGCAGAAGGAAAAAGGGAAAGGGGCTTTATTATCATTGAGGATTCAGAGAGAATCTGAGAAGATGAGGAATTCTCTGGATTAGAACAAAGGGAGGCTGAGGCTTTTAAGGCCTTTTGGCAGGGGTGGAGTTTGAGGTGGATGTTTAGATATGCCTGAGGAGCTCATTGGGCTTCCTGAGGCAGCAGGAAAGGCGAGAGGAAACTGTACCCTGCGCTGAGTTGGAGAAGAAGGGAGGAGGTGGTCTTGGGGAAAATAGCTGCTGTTTTAAAGGCTTCAGCCATGTCAGATGAACGCTATAATGATTCAGCAATTCATGCCTGGCCAGAACCTATCAATAAAAATGTGGGAGAATATTATTCTACTGTTAGACCAGTAAAACACAGTACTCCAAGTCACACAAAAAATAGCTGTAAAATTATTTATAAATTAAAATTTGTATTTAATAAAATTTTAAATATTTTTAAAGCCAATGCAGTCATGAACACCTGTAATACCAGAACTCAGGAGATTCAGACAGGGGAATCACCCTGAGTTCAAGGCCAGTGTGGGCTACACAGAGAATTTAAGGCCAGCCTAAACTACAGAACAAGATCATCTCAAAAACAACAGTAAAAATAAGAAAATAAATAGATAACTAAAACTTTCAAATACAGTTAGCATACAAATGAGAATAAAATAAAAATATTTATAATATATGTAACAAAAGAATTAATCATTAGTTTTGAGGAAATGAAATCAGTGATGAAAGGGCAAATATCAAATATATATAAAAATGGATACACATTATAAAAATGAATTCAGTAAAAAAAATTAAATAACCAGTATATCATTTTTTAAATGCCCTACTTTGCTTGTAACTAGAATACCCCAAGCTAGGTATGGTTGTACGCAGCCATAATCCTAGCCTTGGGAGGCTGAGGCAGAAGGATTGCCATGAGTTTGAGGTCAACCTGAACTAACAGTGAGACTCTGTCTCAAAACACAAAGAAACAAACAAATAATTAGAATGCTTTTAACCCATCTTAAATGGTTAAACTTATAATCCATTGATACTGTGAAATAACACAGACTTTTTAAAATAAGGCCAATCTACATGTACAAACATGAAAAGATCTTAAAAAATAATTTTTGGAAAAATGTGCTACAGAACAAGTGAACAATAATATATTAGCATTTATGTTTAAAAGGGTTAGATCTGTTTTCATTTATGTACTCATATGTGTAACTATATGGGCAGATTCTAAAATAACATACAAGCACCGTTAAAGTGGTGTCCCTTCACAGAGAAGTGGGAATGAGAAAGTAGCTTAGGAACTGAGAGAACTTTCCCATTTACTTTGTTTATTAAAGTCTGTATTTTCCTTAAATCTTTTCCAAAACCATAGTCCTATATTTTAAAAAACAACAGATTGAGCTAATGGAAAAGTCATTCTCTATTCTATTTTCTCCTGGACCAGGCTAGCATAAATTGTCCAAATTTTAGAAATAATTCCCTGAGGTAGAAATGAGACAACCACCTTCAGAAACTTCAAAAAGGGTCCTCTAATATCACCCTCAGTCTTGCTGGTACAGAGTCCTGTTCCTGTTTGTTCCATCTTCCGAGTGCATGCAGAAGCCAGGCCCTCTGGTGGCCAGAGCGACCTCTTCATACTGGTACAGATGTGTCCCACCCCACCTCCTACCATCCTTTGTGGCTTCATTGCATGACCCTCAAGCCAGAGCCGGATCTAACCAAGCTCCCTTCTCCCTGGAATTTTCCTGTCAGCTGCTGATCCTATGCAGGAAAGTCCAGGATGCTGACATTTCAAGAAAAGAATAGTATAGAGTGAACTCAGGCAACCTCTACTCCTAGAACCTCTTACTTTCAATGACCCTTACCCAAGGGAAGCTAATTTCTTTTCCCACAAGATGTTAGATGTCCAATTCAGAGAGCAATGCCTTTGCCAGAGTATGTGAACGTATACTTATGTGCAGACATTATACACGGCCTTTCATTTAGGGTACTTCTTTCTTTCAGGTCCCAGCATAGCCCCAAGGTGGGCACTATTGCTTGTTCACATCTTACCAATGAGAAAACCATGTTCCAAAAGATGATGTCACCAAAGAGGAGTTCTACATCCAGACACTTCAGGACAGCCCAGGGGGATTGAGGTCCATAGAAAGCATATATATAGACTCTGCAACTGTTGAGACTTTCAACAATGAGGACATCCTGGGGTATAGATTATACTCTACAGAAAGGCTAGTGCCAAGTAGAAAGACTTCATAATGCAAACCAGCTTGATAGATTGGCATGAAGTCTGAGTTTCACATTGTGTATGTGGAATTCGGAAGTGGAGGTGACCCGGAGCTAGGGAGGCTGAAAATAGGAGGATCACTAAGAGTCAGAGCTGTGTGGTGAGACAGTATACCGAATGCATTAAAAAAAAAAAAAAAGCCAGAAATATAGGTGAATAAGGCCTGGGTACCACTGAAATGCAAAATGCAGATAATTTAACCTGTGGGTTCAGTGAAGCCTTCCTCAGAATATGTCCAGATTGGGACCTGGATCTGTGTGGCTCCAAGCCTCATGTCCTTTCCACTGTGCCACGTGCCCCAACTCATTTCTCAACAGTGAAGAAATCTCAGGAAGGTCAAACCAGAAACAGATCACAGTGAAAACTGGCTTGGCATCACCTACAATGGTGCAGGACTCTGGGAAACACCTTTGAGAAGACCCACTCCCTCCTTTAACCTTGACCTTGTCTTCACTGTGCCTCCAGTGGGTCCTCATGTCCTAGGAGCCCCCAGTACTCTCTGTGAGAATTCTCCTGAATTCCACGTGCCATCTCTCCCTCCAGGCCCACTTACGGATGTCTCCTTGTGCTCCTCTGCCTTCCCCGTTTGCAACTTTCCAGCCAATCTTAACGGCCACTTCTTGCAACCTCACTCCATTTATCAAGTAGTCTGATCTAATTTCTGCACTCCTCATCCCTGCCCCTGGGACTGCTCCCAGGATCCACAAGACCAGCGGCTCTCCCTTCATCCTGGCCTCTCCTCTGGTATGAGCTGTGATTATCCTACAGTTTCTCTCAATGCACACTGTAGCACAGACAGCAGGCCTGTAGAGAATTTCCCTCACACTGGTATCTGTGATAACTCACAGATAATTCATTACCCATTATGTTCGCTGCTAATGAAATATCTTCCCAGCATAACATACGGCCACCGCCCCTGGGGCACACAGAGACATCCATTGAGACTGGGCGTGTCTGTGCATACCTGTTGTCCCAGCACTTGGTCAGTTAAAAGCAAGAGGATCACTAGGAGTCCAATTTGTGTAGTGAGACCCTGTAGATCCTATACTAAATACATTTTTTTTAAAAAGTCTGATTTCTTATACCTGTGAGGAAGCCTGCTTCTCTTTCCATATCTGCCTAGCCCATCACCCATGTGGATATCAGGGCAGGGAGGAAGTAGTTGTCCAATCATGGGAAAATTTGGGGGGTCTTCACTACTCTCTTCTGCTGCACGCTACTCAATTCATACACAAGATGCGTGCTTGCCACACAAACGCAGCTGTTGAGAAAGGACACTGCACTTCAACACAATGGAAGCCAGAGCTTCTGCAGAGCCTCTCCCTCCCTCAAATGCAAATGCCAGGGACACAGAGCTTGGCTGCCGGCCCAGGAAGCTCCCCATCCTCTGCAGACCCTGCCTGCCCACCCAGCTGGGGCCTCCAGGAAATAAACACCTGACACACGGATGGTGGCCACAGGCCGCCACATCCCCCTCCCCAGCCCCGAAAATCCCATTCAAAGAAGACAGGGCTTTTTAACAAACAATTAGCTTGAATTTTTCATTAGCTGCTGCTTCCTTTGCAGTTCCTGCCTTCATCCCTTTCACATCTCCAAGCTATGTATAGCTGGGGAAGTCCCAGCGGGTCACAGAGGAGAGCCCTGTGGATATCTGGGTTAAAGCTGCAGTGAAGTAGCCTCGAAGCAAGCCCCACTGAAGCCAGTTATAAATCATATGCATAAACACCACACAGCCCCTGCGCAGCCACCCTCAAGCAGGCACTTCTGCATAGACCAGCAAAGCCTGTCCTGCTGCAAAACTCCTTCCTCTTCACTACTGGTGAGGTGGAACAGGTAAAGATGAGGAAAGGGAGGGTGAGGGAGCTTGCTCGCCACTGCACCGCAGGCTCACAGCATTCTTCGCCGTGCACACTCTCATTTGAACCTCCTAGCACCCCTGTGAGGTCACTGGGATCACTGGCTATTATCTGGGTTATAGAAGAAGAAACAGTAGCACCAGGTGAAGTGACTTCATCCAAGGACACAGGACATCATGGTCCCCGTGTACTCCATTCCTTTTCCCTGGCAGCCTCTATGGCCGATTTCTTGGGTAGCAACCATGCCAATCATGCATTTGGCCATGTATTTTTTTTTTTTTACTCATTCCTTCAAAAACCAGAAGAAAATAATTTTCTTTCTACCCATCTTAAGTTTGTGGCTAAGCCCATGACCATATACCAGTAACAAAATTAACAAAAGGAAAACATAGGAATTGCAAGTCCCATGTGACTCTGGAAGCTCATGAGGAGCCTCACATAAACAGTTAAACCTGGGGGCAAAGAAGACAAGTGGGAGCCTGAGGCAGGACTGAAGATTCTCTTCTCTGCTTGCAATTCTGGGCTTAAAATTAAAAATAAGAAACTAATGATTTTTTTTTTTTTTTTTTTTTTTTGTCTTTTTGGGACAGGGTCTCACTATGCAGTTCAGCCTGGCTTTGTAGCCCAGGCTGGTCTCAAACTTGCACCAATCCTCCTGCCTCAGCCTCCCAAGTGCTAGGATTACAGTCGTGCACCACCATGCCCAACTGATTTCCCTTTCTGCCCTGAATCTGTATCTGGGAAACATTTTTAGATGAGTAGATGGGTGGATGTCCAAGTACCGCTATTCTCAGCATTTTTGTTCAAAGCAGGGAAGAGATAAAACTTCCTGTCTCACATGTATGCTGACAGTAAAGAAGAAGCCCTCACATATTCATGCATTCACCTTCCGAGTCTCCATGGTGATCTTCCATAAAGTTTCTGTTTATTTTTTTTTCCTTTTTTATTGTTTAAATTTAACATGAGTTATATTACATATTTTCATCATCAGATCAGTTTAGATTAATACATATAGGTATATAAGCTTGATCAAACAATTAAACATTAACCCTTCTAAATCAACATTATTATTTTTTTTCTTTTCCCCTTTCTTTTCTTTGAAAGTTGACATATTGCATATTGTCCTCACAATCGTTCT